>JANJYQ010269248.1:1018-12646 GCA_024605255.1 Rastrelliger kanagurta | reverse complement strand
TTTGCTGGTTGTCAATCCACTTTTAAGAGGCTCGCGAGACAAAACGGTAGAGAACAAAGCCAAAGTGCAGCAGAAAGGACACATTTACAGGAAAGGGCTAAATAATCCAATTTGAACAGAGTGAATGAGGAGCAGAAAGGGAATGACATGAGGCCTTGCACTTGGTAACACTTATAATATGCCAGCTCACCATTTCAGCAGGAGATGTTGACATGTGGACTACTGATACATCTGAGATGATTTTGATATTAATAGTTTACTACTATTGTTATTATTCTATATCGTTATTGTCAATACAGAGAAGATAAAATATAGTTTAGAGGAAACTAAGGGGCTTCTGGTTTTGATAACATGTTGCTCACAGCCTTCTGCAGTGATTTAAAAGATGAGGAAACAAAACATTATTAACAATGTATACGAACTCTGCTATAATCATCCACTTAATTGCAGATTTGCTTCCTGATCTTGCATGATTATCTATCTTGCATGATCGGCGCATTATTAATTGTGCAGTTTAAACAAAACAAAATAATAGTAGGTGGAAGCAGACAGGAAACATATGCAGCATCCTACAAGATGGGAATTTAGCAAGACTGAGGCTCTACCTGCAGCCGCTGCTTGATTAGCAAGTGTATCTCAATATGAAAACCTCTACAGAAGCTCGGTGAAATCTCTGTCTCCAAAATCAATTGAAATGATGGACAGATGGAAAAATATGGTTTAGCTTTGTGCTATATGAAGTTACAGAAGTATAAAGAAAAGGATGAGTTATTAAGTATAGTATAAATAAGTTATAAGAATAAAAAGAACAGAGAAGCAGGAGGATAGATAAAAAAAAAAAACAGAAAAGAAATGTGGGAGAGGACTGAAGGAGAGAATCAGAGAGGAAGAGAGAAAAAAAAAACAGGGTCATCGTGAGGGCCAAACAACCTGGAACCCATTACCCAGTGCACCCAGTGGGACCCCTCCACAACACCACACTCCCCCATTTACAGTTCTCATGATGTCATACTACAGCAAGCCACTACACTGCATAACAGCACACAGCTCTGCCCTGACAGACTGAGATAAGCCTAATGAATGTTTTTCACAAAGTTGGAGATGTAAAAAGTACTTTATGCAGTCAAATACAGTGCAAAAAAATTTGGATGTAGCTGTTTTTTGCTTGATTGTTCTGAAGAGTCACAATACACAAGATGATATTAGTTGTTATTATTGCACATGCTTTATTATGGTAGATTAGATACATTATCAGAGCTACTAATCTCAAACAGTTAAAAAAACAAACTGCATTTAACTTTATGCTTTATGTATGCTTTTTTTATAGATTCAAAACAACACAACTAGTTCATGATTGTTCATTAATCAATTTTACATTTTAAAATAATATAAACTTGCCTGTTGAATTACCACAGCAGCACAACATTTTACCCTCTATTTACCCTCTATTGTGTTTTAATACTTTTCATTTCTGTAGTTCGGTCAACAGCAGTTCACATAATTAACATTGCAATATATAAAATAAATGAAGCTTAATGAATTACAGATAATCCCTTTCTTGTAATACTGCTAAGACTGCAATGTGAATCTTGTGGTTTCTGACAGCCACCGAACACAATGAATGAAAAGATGCATGAAACTGAAAGCGTCTCTTTAAGTACAGCAAGAACTTGTAGTAAACAGTTTACTTACTGAAGCACAGTAAAGGCTGATATATTGAAGAGAAAGAAAGAAAACCCGCCAAGCTCCAATCCCTCTAAGTCTGTGTACACTTATAAAAGTGAGAAAGGAGGCTTGAGCGAAAGAGGGCATGAGACAGAGAGAGAGAGAGAGAGAAGGAGGAAGAGAGAGAGTGAGGGGGGGGGGGGCGAGAGAGAGAGGCAGAGAGAGAGAGATGGGGAGTAAAGAAACTGAAGACATAGACAAAGAGAGGAGGGAAAAAGGGAAACGACAGAGACTGGGAGATCTCTGTCTATTAGAGGGTACCCCCATATTAGGTTATGAGGCAACTAGCCCAACTCAACTCAGCAGCAAGAAAGGAGATTTTATCTGAGAGCGCACTCTAAACACACAAAGACGGAGGAGACACTAGTATACAAGGTTTCAATCGATCCTCCTCTAGGAGCCTGTTCAATGTGTAAACAATGTCTGACAAAACTCAAATAAGGCCTCTGTGTTTTGATTAGGAGCTATAACACAGAACCTGAGAGACAAACACTAAAGCTACTTTTTTTTTTTCTTTTCAAGCCAACATTACATTAACCTGATCCAAAAGTGATGCAGATTTTCGACCCGAGACAATCTCCTCTGTGTTGAGTCAATCAATGTTAGAAAGAGGTAATGTTGCCAAGTAAGAGTTATGTTTGTATCAAGAGAAAGTGCTCTATTAATCTTACCAATACACAGAGACAGCTTGTGCTCCCTCGGTACAGTCAGGAAATGGTGTAAAACGTTTCTCCCTAGTGACCTTATTAAACTGCACTGAATGACTGGAAATTGAACTAAGTCAAAGTGTATACAATATAAAAGTACATTTTGTAAACTAAGCACCAAAAAAGAACATTGACTATGAATCCTAAATGTCATTTCCTACATTTAAATTATTGGGAAAAAAGCTAACGAGTGCACTTTGAGTTTTGTTCAGAAGGAATGGTCATGCTTAACTTTTAAACCAAAACAGAAAAGAGGTCCTGAAAGGGCTGAGAATAAAATAATAGCATTCATTTCAACACATTTTCAACACAACTGAGAAACGTCCATCAACCGCTGAAGAAAATGTGATACAGCTGAAAGCACTAGGAGGGTTTGTGGTTAGACCTTAACCTGGGACACAGACAACTTCATTGCAGCTTGCAACACTTACATCTACTGACACATTCACATGCTGAATAGAACTGTGAATCAAAATTTAAATGTGTTGTGATGAGATTTAAATTACAGGTTCGAACATTCAAACACTAATTATACGTGTGATAGGATGCACCACATCATACCCTCCTGGCAAGAGCTTAATCAGTCTAATTGGCCAAATTCACCTTCGAGGTGTCATAACAGCCTGGACTTTCATAAAGACAGGTGATATTGTGGGACCATTAAACCAGCAAAGACTGAGGTGCAGCCACTTCATCTGTGTTATTAGCTTTGCTCTGGTAAGTGTTTCCATGCCAACCCCTAATTAAAGAGCAGTGTTGCAGCTTTACCGTCTTAGCCAGCCCACTCAATGGTCGACCACAGCTCTTGTGGTTTGTGTAATAAACTCTGATATCATTATATGTATTAGCAAAACATCCTCTGACACATGAGACACTGCTCACTTGCATGTAGAAATGTTTTTTTTTTTTTTTTTTTTTTTTTATGAGAGCCAGCTATAAATATAATCACAAGCCTTCACTGATTACTGTTACATCAGTTAGTAAACCTTAGAACAATTATTGAGATACCTATCTTTTTGTTCACCAAATATTCGGGTCATAAAACTGTGATTTTTTTTTTCTTCAACATTTTTAATTGCCAAAGAGTTATAATATTTCAGCTAAATGGTGTACAAGTGGTTCAGATTTCACAGAAATTTTCTCTGGAGCAAAACAACATGCCGAAGTGAATCAGACCCCAACATCTGACCTCTGAATATCTAGCAACTAAAATCCATCATCACAAACATATGAAGAATAACCTCAAGAGGGAATCACTATTAAGTACTTCCAAAATAAAATATGTTTAGTAGTCATGCAGCAGTAGTCACAGCTCCACAGAATGAAACCCAATTCGTCATTTTAGCAAAAAATTCAAATTGTGCTGCAATCAAAAGGTGGAGACAGTTTCTCTTCTCATCAGTAATTGCAGCGCTACCTCATATGCAGACAAACGGATAATCACAACAGCCACAGGTCATAATGAATACAGCAAACCCTATTGAATCTGCCTAATCAAGTGGAAAAATTAATCTGTTTCATGCCCAGCTGACATCAAAGTGCTCCTCAGAACAAAGCAAACAGCTGGCCTGTCCTCATGCATATACTTTGCATTTCTTTGATCAATACTCAGCTAATGAGACTGGCAGTAATGAGGGGACAGATTAATGTATTATACTACATTTATTACATTAATTGCTTTTAGAAGGCACAAAGTCCCCCGATCAATATGAACTAAGACAATGTTATAGCAGGATGTCCTGTTGTTTGCTTGTGTGATGACGCATGTACTGAACAAAAAAATAGCCTGCTATCTATATGTTTGTCTTAAACCCCTGCAGTGGCTTTTTTATTAAGTGGAGCTTATGAGACTTTTTAATGTTTGCATGGGTAATTCCTGAAAACAGAATATGTGCAGTTTATTTGAAAAAGACTGGTGCCCTCTGGTGGAGAGGCATGAAAACTGATATTGAAAAATTCTGGTATCTTAAAAGTCATATCAAGGAATATGATGCAGCAATTCTACCATAGAGGCTGGAATAAGACAGAAGTGACATAAAGATTATGTATTGATTTCATTTTCTGAAACAAGAGTTACTATAAGCTGATAACAGTTATATAAAAATACCAAAGACTGCAGCTAATTATCTTTCATGATCAATTAATTTCTTTAATTGTTTTGATTATAGAGTGATGCTTTAGTCTACAAAATTGTCTATTACAATTTCTAGGAGCCCTACAGTGACAGAAAATCCCCAAAAATCTCAAAAATGCTCAAATTACAATGATTAAAACCTAAGTAAACAAGCAATAGCCAACATCTAAAATACAACGAAGAGCACAAAAAAGATGACACATAATTGATTAGTCAAACAGAATTTGTAATACAGCAACATGTTGAAAGTTCCCTTACTCATGCACACTCCCATATACACACACACCATAAACATGCAGATCAAAGATAGGCAGGTAATACTGTGAGTATCCAGAGAATTTCTGATCAATCATGACTCAAGCTCTCGCACTGATACTTTCAAGTCTCCACTTATCAAAAATGATTTAGCATCTCCAGTTCATCTGCAGGATACAATATATTCTCCACTAGATGGCAACAAAGGCTGACTTACATGCAACACAGCTCACATCCAGAGGAGTGTTCACATTCAAAATCAGTTTCCTAACTTTATTGTTGCCATTTTTCTTATATATTTTACAAGTAAAAACTGGAAGGCAGAAAAGTAAATGGAAAGTATAGTGTAATTCCTTTTGATTTATATGCTTACCAGCACAGATGATAGCTAGAGGAATACAAGCAGACTGTTGTTTAATTGAAAGCTGAAAGACATCTAGTATCATCCTCAAGGACATTTCAGTAATGTAGATGCTGGTCAGCGGGGTTTAAAGATAATATTGGCTGTGCTGCACTATGAGAACCCTGTTATTTAAAGCTACACAGCTGGGCTCGCTCAGTGGAGCAGTGGATAGAGCGTATGCCATATGGAGCAGTGCTCTTAAGCGGCAGACCCCGGTTCGATTCCTAGCCGGAGCGTCCTTTCTCCGCGTGTCTACCCCCTCTCTCTCTCTCTTCCATTTCCCAATCTTAAAAAAAAAAGCTACACAGCTTAGCTTGATCAAATAAGCACGCTTCAATTCAAAAGTAGGTTAAGAAGGTTCTCTGAAATGCAGCTTTGGCAACTGAAAAACTGCCTTTAAATTGATTACATACTGTACAGCCTTGTTCAAGCCTCACTGTTTTATTTTTGGCTAAATCCCCTCTGGCTGACCAGTCCATTGTGAGTTTATTAAGTGTGAAGGGGTGGTTGCAGGCTAATTTTAAATCAGTTGTGTTATTCTTCAAGTGTCACAATAATAAGCATGACGCACAATTGCTTGAGTTAATCAGTTTTGGGGGATATTGTTGGTATATTTCCGTTTTAATGCTCCTTATCAAATCAAACCAGCAGGTGTTGGCAATATTAAGAGGTACTCAATACTAAAATGTGATTACATCATTAAGGGAGCACAGAAACTGTGTGACACACACAGCAGCCATGTAGTCATGGGTGATATGAAAATCTGCTATGTCACATGAGAGTGACGAAACTGAGAGAGGTAAAAAGAAAAACAGGTTACAGAGTTAGTCACCCTGATGGGAAGTTCAAGTGTGTGTGATTGTTTACATTTCCAAAATTGGATGTGACCCAAAAATGTTTCAAGTTTTGTGGGTGAAATTCCACAAAATGCCACATAAAGGTTATCAAGCAAAAAAAAAACTTTTTAATGCTGATCAGGAGTGTGTATGTGTGTGTTTGTGTGTGTGAATGCTAAATTCACCTCAGCAGGTCGACATTCTTCACTTTGTTTGTTTGTGTTAGGTCCTGACCCACTGTTTAACAAACTTGGCTTTGAAGCAAAGCTCTTTTCTCATACTGTCACAGAGATGCGAGAAGTTTGAGCCAACAGCACACACACACACACATACACAAAACACACCCAGTTGCAGTTCTGACACCCTTCTGACACCCTGCAATAACTAACAGATGGAATGTGTCTCAACAAAAACAAGTGTAGTCGAATGCACTCCTGTACGCCAGACTCAAATAAATGTATTAACAGCTCTGTAGCTGAGAATAGGAGTCTGGCTTCAGTTTAAGAGTGGGGAGGCCAGATTGTTCAAGATACTGTCATTGTAAAAAAAACAAAAAAAAAAAAAAAAACAGTACTCCTCACAAAAGCATGCTAGATATTTACTGTCCTACCCTTTTTTGTGTAAACAGACATCTGGCTACACAAGGGTGTGTTTTAACACACACGCGCACACACACACACAAACTAATCTCTGGCTAAGCCGCAACACCCAGCTGAGTGAGAAAGTGGCCTGCTCGGCACATTCCTTTGTAGTGTCACAACACACAGAGAGAGAACACAAGAGCGATGGACACAAGGTTAAATGATATACATGGAGGTAATTCATGCATTTATGTGAGTGAATATGTGTAGGTTGTGGTTAGAGCAATTTGTTCACATCATAGTATTTTAGTATTTGAATTTTCAAGGTGTTTAAGGTAATTCTATTTTCAAAACTGTGTACTTTATTTTTTTGAAAATTATTTATGTTTTTGTCACTTAGCTAAAGGCCTGCCTCTCTGCTCTGTGGTGATGCAAATAAGAGAGAAAATACACCATTTAGTTAGAGATTTGTCAAACACAAAGGCAGATATAAAAGCATAAAATTTCCCCAAACAACTTTGAACCGGAGAAGACTGGTTTCCAGTACACTACTAGAATGAAGAGCAAAACAGGTTAAAGTTAGGGACCCTCATTTTTCTGAAGGACTTTAAAGCTTTACTGGCTGATATTCTTCATAATGTTTGTGTGTGTATGATTGTGATGTGAATTAAGCATCTTAGTGGGATCCTGTGCATATTTGTCCTGTTCTTAGCTCTCTGGTGCAAAAGAGATTTTCATCCCAGTAAGATTTCCTGAATAAGAGCTGAACAGGTATTTTATTATTGTGGGAGGTGATCAAAGATTGAAATAGTTAACTGAGAACCATATTGCTTTCCTAGTCTTGTGCCCTCATGCAAATCGCTCAGAAGAGGGGAATCATACTGATCATTTCCAAGTAATAAAAAATAAAGCTGTTAAGTATGTGCATGTGTCAGTCTGGCCAGAGCTTCCCATCACAATCACTGATTTGTTTGATATGTTTGGCATGTGCAGTATGTTGGAATTGTCAATCAAATCTCTTACAGACACCTTCAGTAAAAATGAAAGTAGATCAGGAATATGGTACATTCTGTACAACTACAATGAAATACACACAATCATACACACAAAAAATACAATAACAACAGGTGTTCAGCACCAGACTGGCAAAATGCAATGTTGCTCAATCCCAATTCACCTTACAAAAATGTACAAGCCAGGCCCGGCCGCTTTTCTTTTTACTCAGTGTGCCGTGGTGTATCTGATGACTCCAACAAAGACATGAACCAGCCTATTTCCTGAAGCAATTACCTAGAAAGCAAATCAATGTAACCTCACCTCGTGACAATATCTTTCATAGAATGACTGTCTGAAACGGAATATTTGTTGAACATTTTATCTTAAACGCTACCTTTGAAAGAAGCACTAATTTGTAGCCAAGGCACCAATGTGTTTGCCAGAGTTATTACCTGACCTCATAAACATCCTTCTTTAAACACATCAACTCTTTTGACAGGCACCAATATTTAACCAGCAAAGAGTTGACACAAAGATTACATACAACAAGTAAACAACAATGAGTTTAACAAGAATTGCCACATGTCAAAGCCTGTATTTTAATCTTATTGTTTGGAACAACTCAGTCAATATTTACCAGTAAACTACAAAAAGGTAAACATCATCAGCCAGCATTGTAATTTAGTACAGCAAATCACACTGATATAAGCCACAGCAATGAAAAAGTTGTTCCAGAGAATAAACTTTTGTAATGTTTTCATGGTCAGGTCATTTCTGTATGGTACACTCATCATAGACTTGGTTTGGGACAAAATTCAATTTTATCTAGGACTACACACACACAAAAAAAAGCTAAAAATCTGCTTAGTTCGATATTTCAGTAGCCAACATTTCCATTTCAACAACTGCAACCACTAACTGAATAGACACTACGAGATTTAACTTTTAGTGCAACTCTTTCGATAGAGTTGAGGGCTGTTTGCTACTTCAGCCCAAACAGAAATCTAATATTTGTATTTAACTTCTAAACCTAAAACTAAACTATCAATCAAAATTAAAGAGTAATAAAAATATTCACTGTATGCACATGTGTGTGTTTGCTGTTAACCAACAGCAAAGAAACCACAAGGGAGACTAAGTGACCATGTTGTTTGTGTGTGTGCGTGCGTGTGTGTCTGTGTGTCTGTAACAATACTGATAATCTCCCTTTCTTTTCCACTATCAACCATGCAGACAGGAAGTGATGCCAACAGTCAGGATTGCTGTTTTTTTTTTTTTTTTTTAATAAAAACTAACAGGCTATTTTTCTAGTGACTTACATTTTTAAACTTTTCCCCTTTTTATAGTTTTTAAAAAGTCCTACTTAATCTCCATAACATAAAAACAATGTAATGGCATGATGCCTAATGTGCTAGATATGATATCAGTCAAGATAATAAACAAGCTAATTGAAAGTCTGGTTTCGTTCTTACTAGTTATTTTGTATATTTTGTGTAAAGTATGTACGTAAAAAAATCTCATGAGAAAAGCTGACTTTGCTCCCACAGAGCATTAAGAAACATCCAGACACTAAGCTTACAATTCTCTTGAGTGCACTGCTAACACAAAATTGAAACTAATGGCTATACTTAAAAACTAAAATAAAACATTAATCAATTCACTTTTAGGATTTGGGCCAATTCTAATTGAAAAGCAGTTTATTTTCCTACATTAACCTATGTATTGAATTATCCAAGAGGCAGCACTAACGTTACCATAAAAAATTTGATATGACAATTTTATAATGATTAAAAAAAAATACTTATGGTTAAACTGGCTCCTTTCACCTTGCAACTCTATATTGATTACTTTAGTGGCAAGCTGGAGCTAATCAAACTGATTCCACTGTTGTAATGTTGCATTTGGTGTCAACAGAGAGTATAATCTCAGTGTATATGTACTTTCAAGAATTTCGCTGCTCTTTAGAAAGACTTAGCTTGGTGTGAAATAAATATATTTAATGATGTGGTGAGTGTTTTGACAGTTGGAGGTTGACCAGCTGTATTTTAGCTAAAGATATTTTCCTCGAGAACACTTTCCTCCAGTGCATGAAGGAGAAAGGAGGGGATGTTTTGATACACTTTCCCACCACATATACTCCTGAATTTAAAAACGACAAATTTCTGGACATTAATTCACTTATGACAAGACATACTGAGGGAAACAGGAAAGCACAGACCATCCCTGGAGGAAAGAATGTACTGCTGTCCCCGAAGACTACTTGCATCTTCAGTAATGGGAAGAGGATATATTTACGAGCATCTATCTCTGCCCCTCTCCCACTCAACCCAAACTTCTTCTAGTGTTATAGTTTGTGCTCATGTCTGTGCACGCCTGTGTGCGTGTTTGTGTGTGTAGTGTGGTGTGTGTACCTTAGGCTGATACCACTTTGAGTTAAATGAAAGGACTCAGCAGGAGTCTAATTGGTAGACTCCACAAAGGCAAACAATAAAATGCTTCTGGTTTCAGAGAGTGTTTCAGAGCCAGGTGTGTGTATCTGCATGTGTGTGAGCATTTCACTGTTAAACCTGCATAAAGTAGTGAAACATTTGATTATTCAACATTAAACTTGCTTGACACCGCAATGCAACAATGTATATACAAAAAGACTAGCTACATTGATTGGTACAAAGGAGGAATTAACCAGATTTAATTGAGTTTGTTGTCATTTTAACTTCTAAATCCAGATCAGGACCTCTGGATAACAATAATGAAATCTTAACAAAGAAGGCAGCAACACAAGCTTCATAGGCAGGCTTCCAAGTGGATGACTCTTCTACCGAGCCCCACAAGACACTAGGAGCAAAACCATTTTTTACTTTTTTGAGGAATATTTTTACAGCCTGAGTTTACATTTGGAGGGATTTTGAGCAGAGGTGTTTTTGTGGTTGCTACTATCCATCCTAAACATTATGTAAAAACAGAAGTTCACTTAAGTAAAACATAAGTTTGTGGCTTCTTTTTTCCTTTCTTCTCTTTCACTCCCCCTATTCTCTCTCCAATAGTCCATGTCTGATTCCCCCCACCTTGTTTCTCACTTTTCTTCCATGGTAGATTTTCTTCTTTTTCCACTGTT
This sequence comes from Rastrelliger kanagurta, assembly GCA_024605255.1. Classification (NCBI taxonomy): domain Eukaryota; kingdom Metazoa; phylum Chordata; class Actinopteri; order Scombriformes; family Scombridae; genus Rastrelliger; species Rastrelliger kanagurta. The sequence continues at coordinate 1,894 of JANJYQ010269248.1, read as the reverse complement.
AAAATCTCATTTTCTCCTTCTTTCTCTCCCAGAGTGTTACCCCTCCCTCCCCTCTTTCTCACTCTCTGTCTCTCCGCTGCTACTCCAATCCCTCCTTCATATAATCCTGTGTTCTTTGGCTCGCTTCATTAGTTGTAGCAATAAACACACAGGGCCACAGGATACCTCCAGAAAACTCCTCAATGTGATTACTGCAGAGTCAGGCTATCATACCTTCATATAGGGGGGCCTGTGTGCCATAAACTGTGCCTGTGTGTAAATTTAAAAAAAAAAAAAAAAGACAGGCCAGTCGAAACTGTGAGAATACATTTAGTTATGATGGTTAAGGTTAAGGGAATACTTTATATCCATAAACTTTAGTGGTCTGCTCTTCTATGGCCAACTCACAGAATGAATTCATTCACACATACATGCAAGCACACACAACTATATCTGCTGCATTTTTACATCTAGATGTTATTATGAATTGTGCAATACAAACTACACCAGTCTGACCAGATGGTTTACCAAGCCACAGACACAGAGCATCCCGTGTATTTGTGGTTTTAGGCATTATGTTAAAGGTTTGTACTGTCTAAGCCCCCTTTTTTTTGTCTTGCATTTGTTTGTGTGTGTTTTTTCATTCTTTTTTGTGATCTTGACAACAGCTCTGCTACAACTCTACTTTTTCGCTGCTGCTCTGTGTTCTCAGAGTGTCTGTGGTGACTCCTTACAGGAGTAGCTCATATGGTGTTTTGACAAGGGAAGTGCTGGCGACTCCCCGGCTTTCAATAGGCTCATTATTAAAGCAGCTCTGCCTGGACCCAACTCAGACCGTATTTCTACAACCACAAAGGACTCATAAAAACACTTTGCCAAAGTCAGAAACCACACTGC
>JANJYQ010268618.1:0-17181 GCA_024605255.1 Rastrelliger kanagurta | reverse complement strand
AATAATAATGGACCGAAAGCAGATGGGCGTGACTTAAGCTCTATATAGACTTATGAAATCTACCCTGAGTATAACCTCTCAGGAGATTCTTTAACAGACTCCGGGTATATTTCACTAAAATCTCAAACTATGACTCACTCAAATGTCGACCATGGCTCTAACTCGAATGTTATCTTCTTTTTCTGATCCTAAACAGCTGGGGTTTATTTGTTTTTTTAGAGGTTGGACTGGAGTTTGCTAGCTCGATGAACCTGAAATGTTAAACTCAGGGCTAGAGTAAAATCTATGGCGTAATTCCACATCCGTTGACTTGGCGCGATACTTGTCCTAGCTGTCAGGTCTGTGAAACAACAGGCTGAAATAAACTATTTACTGATACAAAAAAGACCTAGCATTATACACCACGGGCTGCTGAACACAGCAGATGGAAAGTAACAGCATTTGACTGAAGTGGTAAGTTAGTTAGGTTGTTTATATGTGGTCTCCGTCTTTAAAAAGAAGCTTGCTTTGTATCGTAGCAGAAAACATGAGCTAACATTTACTTTAACGTTAACGTTACTCTAATAATGTGTAGAAAAAAACGCGTCTTGTACTGTGTTAAGATGTTTTAATTAATGAAGGCATTTATTTTTAAATGATCTACCTAACAATTACAGTCAATTATCGTGCATTGACTTGGTGCAGAATTTAGTTAATATTTGTACACTGCTGCTCAGAAATTGTCCTTCCAAGTACCAAATGACTCACTGGATGTAAAATTACAGGCAGCTTGCTTAGTCTGGGATTTCAGTTTGTCTATAGGGAACGTTTAAAAGCTTAAACATGTAGGTAATCTGTGGATACGTATGCACAGATTCCACAAATTTTAAAACTTCTTCCTTAATCAGCTTACTTGAACAGAGTTGGGGAGACACTTACAGTGCATTAAAACAAAGTTGCTGATTTAGTAATCCCAGTGGTTCCCAAAGTGGAGTTAAAAGCATCACTAGGAGTTTTTGAAACTGTTTCAGGAGGTCTCCAGGAAAAACCTCTCTATATGTTATATAATATTTTACAGCACAAATATTTGATTCCTGTATCATCGCAAATCAAACTTGCAGGGAGGGGGGTGTCTATATTGCTTATCTATTTAGAGGTCATTGACTAGAAAAAATTAAAGATCTCCTGAACTATGAGACTAATAAATACAATAATGTTCCATGTCTTCTTCACCCTTCAGATTTACTGTCGTTATTGATTATTAATTGCATTGGCCTTGTCTTAGAGCATTGAACATGTTTTATCCTTACTGTACATCTGATCACATAGATTGAATCTTCATTTCCATGCTGGCCGATGGTGTATAGAATTACTCAGGATGAACTGTGAGCTCTTGGCAACGTGTAGTGCTCTTGGCTATTTGGAAGGAGACACCTATCACAAAGAATCTGATTGTATAGGTGAGTAGTGTCAGATGATAAAGATGTTGAGTTTGAGTTCCCTACATCATATTATGGATGGGTAGTTTACTGATGTTATGGATAAAGAGCAGAAAAGCATATGTCCTGTGTTGACTGCCTCTTGTATTTGTGTTTGCAGAGGGTGTGAAAGACTTGATTCGGTATTTGCGGCACGAAGATGATGCCCGTGATATTCGCCGGCAGCTGGGTTCAAGCCAGATTGTACAGAATGACCTTCTACCTATCATCACTCAGCATGCACAAGACAAAGGCTTGTTTGATTGCTGCATCAGGTAGACACCCTAAGATGAAATCTCTCTCTTGAAGCTAAAATCTGTGCTGATTTATCTTACCTTTATAATTGTTATAGCAGTACCACTATTGTTGCATATTACTGTGTGTTGTATTACTAAAGAAATATTTCATCACAATTGAGTGTTCCTATTACATTTCATAAGAATTAACAGTATTTCCTTAAAGCTGTAGATGATACTGAATCGAAAGTTCTGTGCTTGGTACCTGCAACACTATGTAAACCTTTTCTTTTTTTTGTTGTTGTTGCTGTTGTCTTTTGTTTTTTCCAGGCTCATGGTCAATCTCACTCAGCCTGCCATGCTTTGCTTTGGTAATGTCCCTGATGACCCAGTGTTTAGACATCACTTTTTGCAAGTGACATCTCATTTACAAGCCTATAAAGAGGTATTGTTCCCTTTTATAACATTAAAGCCCTATTTTATTTACAGTTAACACATGATTTTCATTATTGATTAATTTGTCTGATTATTTTCTCAATTGATAAATAGGTTAATGTCATAGAACCCTAAGTGAATCAGAAACTATTTTTTATTTGTGATGAATTTGTACCTTTTTTTCTTTAGAAATGCCTTAGAACTATTTATTGATTATCAACATAACTGGGGATTCATTTTATCAACTAATTGTTGCAGCTCTACATTTTCTTATATGTATTAATTTTTGTAGTAGTGTGTAGTGACGAGTCAGCTAAGTTCTACTGTTACAATCATAACAATGTTTATATGTATGTGTTAAACATGGTAACAAGTGTCATCTGCTTTGGTTTCAGGCATTTGCAAGTGAGGCTGTGTTTGGAGTTTTAAGCGAGACATTGTACAACCTTCTACAATTGGTAAGTGTTTCACTGCTAAACATTAACAAACAGTAATCTTTTTACCTTAGGAATTTCCAAGATTGAATCTTGTAGTTTTTACAAGATTAAAAAAAAATTGTGCTTTTCTTCATGTGTCTCTCAACTCACACTCTTCTCCTTCAGGACTGGGAGCTGAGACAGGAGGAGGATAACCTGCTGATAGAGAGGATTCTGCTGCTGGTTAGGAATGTGCTTCATGTGCCTGCGGATCCCTGTGAAGAGAAGGTCTGACTCTAACACAAGGGCCAACATGATTATCAGAGAGGCAGAGCTAAAGATGGCTTATACTGGACTACTCTCTCATTTGAACCTCTTCTCACCTTTACTTCCTCCTTCCCTAATCTGTCACTCCTAATATAGAAGGTGGATGATGATGCCAGTGTCCATGATAGGCTACTGTGGGCCATTCACATGAGTGGTTTTGACGACCTGGTCAAGTTCCTGGCATCAGCCCAGAGTGAGCAGCAGTGGAGTATGCATGTGTTGGAAATCATCTCCCTCATGTTCAGAGACCAGGTTAGATAGAATGATCTCTTTGGAGGTACAGTCGATTTCCAACTGTTTTCTGTGTTTGAGCTTTTTCTTGTGTTTTTTTTTTATTTCCTGACAGACGCCTGAAGCTTTGGTGAGCGCTGGTCAAGCTCGGTCAGCAGAAGAGAAGCAGAGAGACTCTCAGGAGCTGGAGGTACTGAGGCAGAAGGAGCATGCAGAGAAACGGTCTCGCATGTTACACAGAGGAACCAGGTACATGGAAGCAGAGCAGATATACCACTTACAGTATTTGTTAGACATAAAGTGAAACTCTTGTTGAAGTCATACCTCTTAAACCTCTTTAATCCGAGTGGCCTATTGCAGTCCCTGGTAGATCAAAGGAATAATTACATTATAGGTGAACCATAATTTATTTATCGTATTATTCATCACATATGATATATTTCATATTCATCTGTATAAACTTTTTCAAGTGGTGACTGTTTATACTTATTCTTGTTTCAGTGTCCACTGAACTCCAACATCCAGACACAATCACCTACCTACCTAATACAATTTATGTGTATTTCTACTGTTTTTCCCTGACTGTGCATTGATGTTTTTTGTTGTTTTTTTTTCCAGACACTCTCGCTTTGGAGGGTCCTTTGTTGTTCAAGGCCTCAAAGCACTTGGGGACAAAGATGTGATTTATCACAGAAATATTCATGATGTGAGTTGTATAATTACTAATATTTGTGATACTAGGATTGGGGATGCATCCAAAACTCACTGTTTTTTGTTTTTTTTTTTCTTTTTTTCAGTTCAAAAACTATACTCATGATGCAGGCAAAGCAGTGAGACGTGTTCCAAGGAGGAATCGACAGGCCCAGGAGTGTAAAGACAAACGCCGGTCAGCCCTAAACGTTAGACTCTTCCTGCGAGAGTTTTGTGTGGACTTCTTGGAAAACTGCTACAATCGGCTCATGTACCTTGTCAAGGTTGGCTATTGTCACATGGATGATGAATTTTTGAAGCATTTACCCAAAACCACACTGCATCCTTTTGTGAACTGATACAGAAAACACCAGATTTTTACCAATGAGCTATTGGTGGAAAATTTTGTCTACTGAGGGTATGAACATGACATCACGGTATGCAGAAGTTGTCCATTGAGTGGCAGAGACGTGAAAATCTAAGATCAATATCAATATTTTATTTCAGAGACTTCAAACACACTTTATTTTCATCTAAATGTCTCCTAATATGTACACAACCTCCAATTTTTAAAAAGAGGAGTGTGGTCCAATGCATGTCTTTTCACTCTGGACCATTAACAGTTGTTATTAATAGTTGGTGTAGATTATTATTATTTTTTTTAAGTATAAAAGTTTTTTATTTGATTAATTCAGATACTTGGTTAATATGTCATGTTTAAATGGTGACTCATATTGCAGGTAAACTGATTTGTTTTTTGTTGTTTTTGCTTAACACCGTTTTCAGTTTTGTTTACTTCTCATAAATTTCAGAAGCCTTGTTGTAACAGTAGAAAGTATAATTTACTCAGCATTTCTTGTTCTTTCTCGTCTCCTCTACAGGAAAGTCTGATTCGGGAGGAGACCCAGCAACATGATGAGACTTACTACCTCTGGGCGCTCAGCTTTTTCATGGCTTTCAACCGGGGCAATGGTTTCCGTGCTGATTTAGTGTCTGAGACCATGTCCGTCCGTGCTTTTCATTTCATTGAGCGCAACGTCACCAACTACTATGAGATGATACTAACTGACCGCAAAGAGGCCACATCCTGGTCCCGCAGGTAAAAAGATCACTAGGAATCACGTTATTAGAAAAATGTCAAATCTGCTAGTTGGTTGCAAACTGTTACCATGTTTTCTTTGTAGGATGCACCTGGCACTAAAAGCATATCAGGAACTGCTGCTGAATGTGAATGAGATGGACCGCTCACATGATGAAAACATCCGTCACAGCTGCAGTGTTATTAAAAGTAAGTCCTTACAAGCTGTAATTCAGATATTGCTCTTTTTTTTAATTTAGCTTTGGAATTTGAAATCCAGTTTTCCTCATCTATTCACTGTCACCTTCTAGGTAACATATTCTACATGATGGAATACAGGGAGATTTTCCTGACCTTGCTGAGGAAGTATGATGAAACAAAACAGCCTCGCTCATACCTCAAAGACTTGGTGGAGTCAACTCATCTCTTCTTGCGTATGTTGGAACGCTTCTGCAAAGGTCGTAAAAATTTGATGGTTCAGGTAGGTTATTGTGATATGTTTGTGTACATGTTTGCTGTTCGGACCTGCTTAAAATGATTAATATCTAGCGTTATCAACTCTACAGAAAAAGCGAGTGAGGCGGAAAAAGTCTCGAGGTGGAAAAAAGCCGTCTGCTGTAGAGACTAGTCCAGAAGTCCTGGCAGATACCTGGAAGATTGTGGAGGAAGAGCTGAAGGCTACAGGGTTTCAGGTCAGTGCGAAGATCTGACTACCTCAGAGAAAGAGTAGAGAGCGTATCTCTTCTTGTTTCATTCACTGAATCTCAGAGAGAGCTTGTCAGAGGGCTTCAGAGAGTGTTCTGAAGTTCTGGAATGAGAATCCCCTTTTGAAAAAGACCCTCAACCCTCTTGAAAAAGATGATACAGGCCTTAAACCATTTAGTTTGGAAAAAAAAAATCTTGATTTTCATGTAGTACATTCCTAATTGGGTATTAAGGTCTGATCAATAGTAAGAGCACACAGCACATAAGCATTCTGTGACAGTGGTAAGTATTTTTGTAAGTCTTCTGTTTATTGTTATGTGCACCATTATAAATGCAAAGCTGCAATTAAATGCACTGAAGTGGATTAGGTCTTAATGATAATAAGTAATAAAGAACTCCGATGAGACAGATTTGGTTTTCATCACCATATCAAGACCACCTCTCTGTTCCCCACCTGCAGTTGTCAGGGGCTTTAACAGAAAGCATTGTGCCGTTTGATGCCACGTCTGAAACTCCACTTGAGGAGCAGCGGACTGAAGCAATGGTGCGGGTGCAGGATTCCCTGCTGGCAAGACTGGGACCAGAAGCTTTAGCACTGCTGCGTGCTGCCAGGTCAGTGAGACTCAACACACTGCAACAACCTGTAACACTAATCAAGCAAGTGTAGTATATAAATATTAAGGATTTTCATTCTCAGGGAGGTGTGGCCAGAGGGAGATGTGTTTGGTTCAGCTGATGTTGAACCTGAAGAGGAACTGGAACTCCTCAAACAAATACTGCATGCCAACCTGCCAAGTAAGTGTTTTAACTTTATATAGTATTTGTGTGAATATTTGCAACATCATATCTGTGCAGCATTCAAACCTTGCCTTTTTTTAATTTCAGGGTCATCTCCTCCAGAACCCGGGGTAGAGGAGGATGATGACGCAGCATTAGAGTTGGAAGAAGAGGAGTTGGAGTCTGTCCAGGTTTCTGAAACAGAGTTCAACTTTCTGGACTTTATCAAGAAGTGAGGACAAGTTATAATATCTTTCAGATCATAAATCTGCCACTGCAAGCCAAATACTAGTGTTGAGTTCACTTGCTAAAACATTTTGTGACCTTCCCAATGGGGCATGCTATCCTCTCTGATCCCTCACAGGTTTGCCAATCCAAGTATTGTGCGTCCATACCTCCTCCTGTTAAAATCATACTCAAAAAACACACCTCACACTAACCATTGCATCACTCGTATGCTGCACCGCTTGGCTGTCGACCTCAAAATGGATGCCCAGCTTTTCCAGCTGTCAGTCTTCCACCTCTTCAACAAGATCCTGAGTGACCCGGCTGCAGCTGCTTATAAGGTACAGTAACAGCTGTAAAACATACATATTTACTGTTATCAAGCAAGCTCTTTGTGATGTGAGGTCAACTCTAGATTAGACACAAGAGCTCACTTTCTCCCTATCTCTCACAGGAACTAGTCACCTTTGCCAAGTATGTGCTGAACCGCTTCTTTTCACTGGCAGCACAAAACAACAAGGCATATGTTGAACTGCTGTTCTGGAAAAATGTGGGGGCTGTACGTGAGATGACCGAAGGCTACACCAAAGATGGGTTGGTACTCTATGTTTTCTATCTCTTCTTTAGCAATGTGTGTCATGTCAAGCTGACCCTTGTTACCTAGTTACAAGGAAAATATGCATTCATATGAAATTGTTGGGAATACAAATAGCAAGTATAATTTGTGTTCTGCAATTTTAAATATTGCCTCTTCTTTATTTGAATACATCAGAAAGGGAAAGAAACCAGCATGGACTGAAGAGGAGGAACTGGAGTTGCGCAATCTTTATGAGGAGTACCGACACTCTGAAGGTCTGCATGATTTTTGTTCTTTGTTAGCACATCTTGTCCTGTCTGTGATATTGTTATAAGTTGCTCAATGTGTAGTTAAGTCTAAATTGTGTTACTGACTTCTGACTCTTAGTGCCAGACATTGTGGAGACTCTACTGCCATTGCTCAGCAACACCACCCGCACTCGACGCCAGGTTGTGATACAGTTGGTGCATATGGGACTGGTGGACAATGCTAAAGAATTGAAGAAGCAGAAGTACGTAAGACAGGCTGATTAATATGGTTTATGTACTGCAGAGTGGTTTGGTTTATAGTCTATACATATATGTATATACATATACTTCAAATGTTGACACCGTTTTAAAAGAATATTCTTTTCTTTTACAAAGGAAGGGTACCCAGATTGTTCTTTGGACTGAGGACCAGGAGGAGGAGCTGCAGATGCTTTATGAGGAGTTCAAGGACTCTGAAGGTACATAAATGGTCTTAGTTCTTCCTATTTATCAGATTTGCTTCTATCATATCAGCCCTCTAGAACCCCCTGGTCTTCTGGTGGCAGCCTTTTAATTGTTCCTAAACTTAGAACTATAACCCACGGTATGGTCCACGCCTCTGGAACAGCCTGCCTGAGGAGAAAGCAGTAGCCTGTTATTTTACCTCGTTCATTTGTCTCTTTAGTAGGTCAAACTGATTGTATGTTTTTCCACAGATGTGCTGGGTAATATCTTGAAGAAGCTTACAGCCAAGCGATCTCGTGCACGTGTGGTGGACAAGCTTCTCAGTATGGGGATGGTGTCTGAGAGAAGAGAACTTTATAAGAAGAGGAGCCGTAATGCTCATGCGAAGAGTTCTGGTAGAGGAATGGTAATGTTATTTTAGTTGCACTTTGATCTTTTACAGTAAGACTGTAGAATCACTCAAGAAAGCTTGAGATGATAAAGTCATTGATATAAAAATAAGTATGTTTCCTCAAAATTATATTTTGACAGTTACATATTTTTTAGTTTTTCTGGCTCTGTCCTTTTAGCAGACTCAACTTGAAATAAAATGATGGATAGTACATTCAAGTGCCAAGTCTCAGCTTTTATTTGAGGTGATTTGGTCTGTGTTTTCTGCCACAGACTGAAGAAGAGTTCCTATCTGGACTAACACAAGAATTTCCAGATGACCTTGTGGACAGAGATGAGGTTGATGATGATGAGGATGAGGATGAGGATGCTTCTGAGGAGAGTGAGCAAGAGGAGGAGGAGAAAGAAGGAGAAAAGCAAGAAAGAGAAAAATCACAAAATGGAGGACGGAGAAGCCACAACCTGCAGTCTCCATTAGAGAGGAGAGCTGATATTGGCACAATGCTGTCTACTCTGCATCAAGAAGGTGAGACAAAAGCCAGACTGTCCTCAACAGTTTTTCACTTGGTTTAAATGAAAATGGAATATGCCTTGCTGCACTTCCTGCTACACTATTGGGGAAATGGTAAATATCTTTACTGAATATGATTAGAGAATATAAATTTATACCAAAGCTTGTTTCTGTTAGATGAAATATGATGGTAAGCCTACATTATGGTCCATTCTGTGTCTTAAAGCACACTGAGTTGCCCTTGGTATGAAATGTAATATAAATAAAGCTGCCTTGCTTTTGGTGTGTATACATATATTCTGGAATTAGGTACTTTTAGGATTAAATTTTTTAAATTTGTTTTATTAAAGGCATGTCAGGACCTTTGTTATGGATACAGAATTGCCTGAACAAAGCTGCATTGGACCGTGAAGAAGATGGTAAGTTCAAATGTCAAAGGTATTCCTAGTAAATTTTTCTGTTTTGCAATTTTTAGTGAATGTCTTATTATAATTAGTGGTATTTAATAATTTGAAATACATATGCATACATAATACATCTAATGTGCATGATTATGATGTAATCTGTTCAATAGGCGTGTCCCAACATGTGCCACTTGTCCCTTTGACTGAGGAAAATGAAGATGCAATGGAGAATAAGAGATTTCAGAAACTGTTACGCAAACTGGGGATGCGAGCACCTGCAAATGAACAGGTGTAGTATTTTATTATCCCCGTGACACGTACCCCTTACAATCACGCCCCTAGGGGTACGCGTACCACAGTTTGGGAAGCGATGTATTATACTATGTATTATGGTACACACACACACTATATATAATAATTTATAAACTAACATCAATGTCATTTTTTGGTAATCAGGAGATGTTTTGGAGAATCCCAGCAAAGATAAGCCCATCTCAGCTTCAGAGCATAGCTGCAGCTCTTTCCTTGAGAGAGGACGAACCTCAAAGTGGTGAGGACCTAGAAGGACATGGGAGTCCAACTGAAGAACCCCAAGAGGAGATGGAAGAGGTCTCTGGTGAGCAGAGAACACAAGCTCTAAGAGCACTACTGCTCGCACGCAAGAGGAAACATCACACCACAGAGAATACGGGTATGTGTAGAAGTTTCTCATTGTGTGTCTTGTCTCAAATTACATCACACTTTATTTTCTTCATGTTCTTAAATGTTACGTTACTCTGCTGCACATAAGTTGTTTTGTTGAGCCAAGAATGTGGTTTTGACAGAGAGGAACATGCAGCCACAATTTTGAAAATTAAAGTATAAAAATGTTGTAATCAGTATAAATGATGTTAAGATTCTCCTGTGGTACAGCTCAGATATTTGCACGAGAACCATTTTGAAAAACAAGACAAAAAGGCAGCACTTTGGCCTAAGATAACTTCATTTTTATGTTTTTCTTAGATCCTGTGTCAGATGTCATCCCTGCTGAGGATGTAGACAGCACAATTCAGAGGTGATGTATCAACCACTTGTTTTAAGAAATAAGCCAAACTACAGCCCACAAATATCTGTTTTTACTTAATATCAGATATCATCAATTCTTACTCTGCTTGTTCATATCAGGTCCCAGGAAAAGAAATCAGCTAAAAGAAGCAGAGTATTGGATGACGATACTGATGATGATGGTGATGAAGAGGAAGGTATTTCACATAATAATTTTAGTTGCTTTGATAAGAACTACCAAGCCAGAAAGATAAAGATAATAAAGATTTCATGCTTAGCTTTACATCCGTGCCACAGCAGTCTGGGACCAGCATTAGGGCTCTGACAGCAGAGGTTTTTAATCATGAGAGTTTGACTCATAATGCTGTCTTTACAGGGGATAAATCCACTGCTACGATGGACCTGGATATAAATGGTGACGCAGATTCAGACAAGGAGGATATCTCTGCGCCTGTGAAGCGTAGACGGAAGATGGTCTTAATTGATGAAGAGGAAGATGAGGATTAGTCAACTTTCTCTAATGGACTGTGAAACCTGCAGGCAGGGGAGACATAAAAGTCTCTCACTTTGCTCAGAGGTAGGTGCAACCCTCTGGAGGTCTACAGTCCACACAGCAAAAACTCATTTAATGGAAAACCAAGCAGCCCTGAAACCTCTGTGTACAGATAGATCCATTTTGTCATCTCTGTGGTAAACAATAGATCAGTGCCTTTGTATAGTTAGGGGGAAAACCTGTCCTTTTAAGTGGGTTTTTTTTCTCTTTGGATTTCTTGCAACGACATCATACAGATGATGCGCTGTTGTGTTGCATCACATAACAATAATTAGATGTGATTTAATCTGAATTCTGTAGGTTAATTGATTTGTTCTTCTTTTAGATATAAAATTGTGTGCATGTATTTTTCTGTCTTGTTCAATGTTCACTTTGGATTCCTGAATAAAATTCATACTTGCAAATTAATTTTTATAAAAGCACTTTTGTCAAAATAGTTGCTCCCTGGGAACTTTTTTGTCATGTTGTTGCACTGCCTCATTTCAACACTGGGGGGCACATGTTAAACTTTTCCCTTTGAGAAAATATCTGGAGATGTCTCTTAATTTAAAACATCTGAATTATTTTCAACTTTGCATTCATTTCTTTATGGATCTAACACTTAAAGAGAATAATTTTAAATATATATGTCTAGTGAGTGAGAACAGGCACAACAGGGCCTTGCATGACATTGTAAGAAACTGAATTTGATTCACACTTCTACATGATACCTTTTTGATTAAGCTTTCCTAAAATTTGAATTCTAAATCCTCTGTATGTCAGCAGTTGCTGCCTGTAGTCATCCTCGTTTTCCAGCTGTGTCGAAGGTGGTCTCTTGTCCTCACATCTGGACCATGTTAGTAACTTCCTGTCACAGCATCTGCTCTGCCCCCATCCAACTGAGCCAGAAACAGACCTGACAATCCACAGATACTGCTGTGAGTTAAGCACATGTGCACAGTGGTAGGTGGGTGTAGTTCATGGAGCTAAGAGGCTAAAGGTATATCACTTCCTTTGAACACAGAAACGCACATGTGTATGAATGTACCAATCTGAGACAGTCTGAATATTAAACAAACCAATGACTTACTGTTTTGTCACCAAAACATAAATGCAAACACCTGGAGGCTATATTGCACACGTGAGGAACAGATGCATTATAACAGTCATGTAATATTGCGCAAACTCTCACAAAATAAGATGGCATGTTTTTATCCATGCAAGCAAAGACTTGCCTTTTTGATAAGCAACAGAAACTGTGCATAAAATTATGCTTTAGTATGAGTCAACACATGTTTTATATATAAAACAATAGATCAAACGTATTGTGAGATTTTAGCTGACAGAACAATCTCACCACAAACTCTATTTAGTAGCTGTTCCAGAGTTTTCGATTACATATAATCATCAGCAGATGGAGTTTACTCAGTTTTTGAGAAATTATACAAATCTAATCTTTTCATTTTTTTCTGAGGAATTAAGAACTTTTTGTCCATGTTGGCAGCGAAGCTAAGGTTCAAAGTCCAATCATGGTTTAAGAAACAGCAATTGAGAAAACAATTAGGTCTACAGACAGCACTAATCCACATGTGGTTCACAAGATGTGGTACCATGTGAAGGCTGTGCACTGCTCATTTACCTTCAGGTGCATTCTAATGTTTGGATGAATGCTAAGGGAAACACTTCTGTTCAGTTTCTGTGTGTGGGGTTGTTACCTGACTTGTTTGTCATAAAATTTATTCTTTCCAGAACTCTCTTGGATTGGAGCTAAACAAGTTGAAACACAACAAGAAGCACATGTAGCCATTACCATACTGCCATTTGATATCTGTGTCAGATAGTTAATTCGTATTACAGCATAGTTGTATATGTATAATCATTAAGTTGATTTTTTTGTTACTTGGCTTCGTTCACCAGTGTGTATTTCCCAAATGACAAACTGATTCTGATCTCTGAGAGATACTGAGATTCATCTGAGAGTGTAGATTGCAGAGTATCACTCTTTTGTCATATAGAAGTTTACTTTAACTTTATAGAACTTGAAGCTTTTTATGTCGAATTGCAGGATTAAATTGGTATGGAATTGCCAGCTGCTCACTTGCAGTCATTTAAACAACAGTTTATTTTATTCTCAGTATAACCAAACATTAAGTCTATTGCTAAATCCTCTTCAAAACACAGTGAAAAGAGACTTGGAACAATGTGCCAATAAAATATCAAGTTACTTGAGACACGGAAATGCACAAAACCTAGGAACTTAAAAGCCACGTCAAAGTAATGTGTAATCTTCGTGATCTGCTCAGTCAGGTTTTGACCTGATCTCTGTAGACTGTTTCGCATAGACTGTAGATACACTGAAGCTGGAAAACAATGAACACATGGCTGCAGAATTGTTATGTGTTGTAGCCATAGTGTCTATGCTCGTGGCTCTAAATAAATAAGACCCTGATCTTTGCACACACAGCCACCTCCTCCGGTGTACCCTGTGGAGAGAATGAAGTGCTCCCACAGTCTACACTCACAGCTGCAGCTCATTCCCTCTGAATATAATCCACAGGGTCCTGTGTCACCAGTTGGTGCTCTCTGAATCCTGCAAATCCCCATTCCTTCTCAGTGTTTCATGTACAAATTTAAAAGAGTAGGGAATGAGTTAGCCTGTAATATATACAACTTGTCCGCCGGCACATTCAAACACATGGTCACTATCTTAACACATGGAGCTCATTAAGCTTAGACAGTTTTATATGTTAGTCATGGTGACTACTTTCTAATTAGCACCGTTTATAAAGGGTAAATTATTACAAAGTACTTCATTAATGGTTCATAAAAATGTGCGAATGCCTTATAGATCTGTGATAAGCAATTAATTCAACAACTTTTGGCTGGTGAGTCATTAACAGAGAATCATGTGCATCATCAAGTGTGAAGGTAATGTTTATAAGTGATTACAAATAAATCAAAAGATTTTCAAATAAGCCAGCAGCAAAAGTTAGGAAGACATATAATAATGAAACAAGAAGTCTGTCTTGATGTCCAAGAATGGATTTTGGATTTCAGATGGTCTGCAGCTATTTTCCATAAGAGTTATACAGTTACAGTCCTTCTGAGTGCTTTATGTGAATGATAAAAAAGACCAAATAGTGTCCTTTATACAGAGAAAGATAAACCTAGTAATTAAATATTGTTCATTAAAGTTTTTTTTTAATAAAGAGTTCATTAATTGGGATGGGATACTGTCAGTGGTTGAAATACTCAGATCCTTTTCTCAAGTTAAAGTACAATACAGCAATGTAAAAATGCTCCCATTACCAGCCTGCAAGTCCTGCACTGAAAATCCCACACGAGTAGTGGTTTGGTCCCTCTGACTGATATATTATTATATATGACATCATTAGATTCTTAATACTAAAACAATCTGATTCAATCCAATACAAGAGCTCTGACATATTTATGAAGCTTAATACATTTCAGTCTTTGTTGATATTGTCAAGAAAGTGATAATTCTGCTGTTTATTATTGAGGTTGAAGTAGGTTCTGGTGATGTATTAGAGTGGATAATATTGAATGGTTCACATTTTGTCCTGTCCATTCACACCAGAGAGTCAAAATATTAAGAACAATGTTCAATGCAGTGTACCTCAGTATGATAATAAACCAGATAATAAAAATAAAATAGAATTGTCACGTTTTTGACAATCTCAACAAAAACTGAAAATGTATAAACTTCAAAAAAGAATTTATGGCAGTTGTATGATTGCACAGGTGTAGGCTACCTAATCAAGAGGCCAATATAAACACACACAAAAAAAATACTCAAGTAGACTACAGTACAGTCTATGACAGTACCTCAAGTCAAAACTGTACTATACATTAAGTAAGGCTATCCACTTGGTAAACTGTGTTATTGAGAAAAAGTAACGTTATTACTATTGTCAGTTTATCGTTGCCTGCTCTGTGTCCAATGAGTACAACAAATCAAAACAACCCCCGTTTTTGGTATCATTTTATTAGTAAGTTACATCCACCCCATCTCCTCTGCGGATGCCCCCCTCGCCGCCCTCTTCGGACCAACTAACGGCTCTGGGTGATGGGGGGGTGGGGGTGGGGTGGGGGGGTTTGCCCCGGAGGGAGGGGGAGAGGAGGGAGGGCAGGGCGGTTTTCTCCTTTTGTTTTTTTAAAGTGCCACTTACTCCAGAACTGAGAAGGAGAGGGGAGGTACATGAGGAAGGGGAGATGTTGTTGTTGGTGAAGATTTTCCAGAGAGGTGGACATTAGACAAAGTTATGTGAGAATGGAAACTCGCTAACCTTTCTCTCAGAGCTTCGTCTTTTAGGAGATTTGCATGAGGCGGGGACAGAAAGAAGAAAAAAAGAGAGAGAGGGGGAGAGAGAGATGTCGTTGTTGATGGCTTATTATTACAGCCTGTGAGTTTTGAACAGAGCCTATAGGGATAAGTTAGGAGTAAACCGGTTTTCCCTGGTCCCCTACCGCCGCTTTTGTGTTCGTGAATGGTGGAGTTTTTCCTGTCTGACNTGTGTGTGTGTGTGTGTGTGTGTGACACGTGTCAACATATATCACTAAATTCTACTTTCCGTTTTAAACATCAGGTTTAGTTGCATGTTTGTCACTCTCTTGGAGGACATTTGAACTCCATTATAACTCTGCTGTGTCCATGAAAACAATAGCCACATATTTCATTACCGATTGATTATAGTTGAGCGTTTCCACCCCAGATACCGACTGATCAGAGCCAAACTCTACAGCTGGAAATGTTTGTAATACACGTAGCATTGGCCAGACTGCTGCCATGACTGCTTTCCTTTTTGAAGCACTGCACACTTCAAGGACCATAAATACAACTTATATCTTTCAGCATTTGAGGACAAAGAAGTAATGATGGAAGATAATAAGGGCTGTATCAGTGTGCCCCAGGCATGTTAGACCAAAAGCTCTCACGCTTTAATCAGTACTGGATAACAAGAAGTTAGTTAGCTGTAGATTTATGGACATAATGAATAAACACTGATTTATTTCTCATGAATCCAGTTATGTCATCTAAACTTCACAGGTTGGATGAATCTGAGCACTCACATCCTGTTTATGCAAACTATATGGAAACATCCTGCGTTTTCTAAGCCAAACATTACATGTCTCTTTATGACCCACACATTGCCTGCGAAAAAAATTGCCCTGCGGTTCTGCTGTGTGATGCAGGGTGGGAGCGCCTCTTGGTTTTAGGTCAACGTGATGACAGCCTACAGGTCCTGTCTTTACTGGGGACTGCAGTCTGTAGTTACACCCCCTCAGTGCACCCCCTTGACCTATACTGTCAGCCTACACCAGATGGTTTTGCCCCTTTTGAAAAAGGCAGAGAGGAAGCCCATCCCTATGTAGGGGGGAAAGAAATGGCAGGAAAGGAGGTATGGGGATCAGGGTTTGATGAGAGTCAGATTGCGCATGTTGTTTTGCATGATGCCTTTAAATTAACACAGACTCAACTGTCTCATTTTTGTCTTTGCCTTTGTTGGTAGAATATGTTGACATCCTTTGTCTTCAGCAAATGATACAACATACAGCTTTGTTAAATACTGTTAGCAACTTTAGGAGAGTCTTGCTCTGGGATGAAGTGGACTCAGTAGGAGCAGCTGACTCACACAGCAATGTTTGAATCCCCATCTGAAGAGGGAAAACTTTAATTTTAAGTTTGGGTAATTACCGTGTTTGGTTCTGTTTCTTCTTTAAACATAAACTGTCTTTTTTTTTTTTCTCGTACAGATGGATCATAGGTGACCATCTGAATATTTGGCCAGTTTACATTATAAAACAAATATCTACATCTAAAGGCAACTTTTTAGAGCTTGTTCTTAGTAACCTGGANAAGTTTGGGTAATTACCGTGTTTGGTTCTGTTTCTTCTTTAAACATAAACTGTCTTTTTTTTTCTCGTACAGATGGACCATAGGTGACCATCTGAATATTTGGCCAGTTTACATTATAAAACAAATATCTACATCTAAAGGCAACTTTTTAGAGCTTGTTCTTAGTAACCTGGGAATTTCCTTTTTTTTAAACTTTCAGTTGTTGTACCGACTAATATAGATTAACGTCATTGCTAGCTGTCTGAGGTTTGTTTAAACACAATGTGGTAATGTATTCAGCAGTGTTATGGATTATATGATCATGAATAATAGGAACCAGCCACAGAATCATGTCTTCTCAGCTTCTCTGAAGTTTTAAGGCCCGTTGGATTCAGGGTCCAGCTGCATCTCACCCACATGCTCACTCGGCTCACCCCCCTGCATTTATCCAGGTGCAGTACATATGGACTAGGCTTGGGCGATATGTCAAAAATTTCCAACCGGCAATCGTCAGGTCGGCTTAACATTGCCGTGGTGCGCGTTCGGGTGGAAACGCGCACCGCAAACGCGACACTC
>JANJYQ010268016.1:0-18495 GCA_024605255.1 Rastrelliger kanagurta | reverse complement strand
GAGCTGCAAGAGATGGTGTGTGAGGGCTGCATGAGCAAGGCTCCTTTCTTGTGGACATATGCTGCTCACTTTGCAGGTAACTTCTTCTCCTGAGCTGCTTCTCACATGCCGCAAAAATAAACCTGTGTCTAATTTTGAAAAAAATGGTCAGCAGTGAAAATGCAAGGAGTCATTATTTGTCTTTCGACTTCAGTACCACCTGTCGTCAGTGTCAGTCATCTTGAGGAGGACGTTGAGGTCGATGTTGAGGAAGGAAGCAAGAAGGAAGATGACTCTGAGCCAACACACACCGGGGATAAAGAACCTTCCACCAGTCTCAAAAACACAAAGGAGGAGGTGAGAAATGGCACATATGAGACCACTGCCTCCATTTCACATGACTGACCATGGAGGAAATACACATTTATGTTTCTACTTGTTCATTTTGCCATGTATATAGACTTTATTATATTTTACAATAACAACAAAAGACACCACTTTTTTTATTTGGACATTAAATGGCACATTCTCATTGTTTTACATTTATATGTTAAAAAACTATCTAATATAATTTTGGGAATACAGAAAATGCAAATTCAGCGATGATATTGAGATTTTGGACACCTAGGAATCATCACCTTGTCATTCTTGACAGGTGTCAAGACTATAATGTTGGTATTACAAAGTTGGGTTGTTAGCATCAATGTAGTGTACATGTGGCGCATGTTTTTAATTCCACTCTTGGATTTTTTTCAGGGGAAAATTAAGTGCGTATATTTCACACTCAGAATTCAGACACTCAATAAAACGCTGCATAGTGAATATGGAGGTCTCTGTAGTAAATGAGTGTTTTTGGACACAGCCTAAAGTCAAGTTAAACTGGTTTTCTAACTCTGTTCATGGACAAATGAATGAATGGTTAAAGCTTCTTGAACATTAGGATTTGGTGCTTTTCTTTGTCATAGATGAACGCTAACTGAATAGCTTTAGATTTTGGACTTTTGATCACATTTTAAAAAGTTGTCTGAAGTGAGTATTGTGTATCAGTATAGTGTTTTTATTTAACTTATGGGGCATGGCAGGTGCCTTTTAGGACTTTACTCATTCTTTTATATCCTCCTACATAACATGGAAGCCCTGCAGTGTGGTGACTGACTTAATGTAAAGTTGGTGTAATATGAAGAGAAAGTTGGAAGGAGTTTGATTGGGAAAGATCACTAATGTACAATATTTTTGAATAGTCACTGTAGTTATTTCCTTTGTGGCAGCATTTTTTGCATTTTTCTGTCACTAGGTGGAGCTGGAGGGTAATGAGCAGATTATATCCTGCAGGCTCCAGCTCATGTTTTCATGTTTCCCCCTCCTCCGGGTAATTAGAGGAGAAATGACCCATGAGGTTCTGCTTCTCCTGCTCTGTAGACCGCTGAGGCCAGTCTTCACAGGGCAGCTTACTATAAACTGGTGATTTTCATCACCCAATCATGTCATCATGTCAGTTGCCTTGAGACTTCTTTGGATGGGACTTCAGTGCTGCATGAAGACATTTTACACTGTCCAGGTATTTTCATTTGCCATAAACAGTAACTCATTACTTCCTGTGTTATTGTTTGTATCTTAGGAAGTGACAAACAGGAGATCGCTTTGCAAACGGACTCATGAGGAAATGACAGGCAGTCCTGGAAAGGCCACAAGCAAATCTGAGTATTGCAGGCTAAAGGAGCTGCAGGCCCAGGGACTGGAGAGGCCCAGACAGGGAGCAGTGTTCTGGCCTTACAGTTGGCGCTCCAAGCTCTGCACCTGCACAAGCTGCAAGGTAGACCACAAATAACAGCTCTCAGAGTATAATACAGTATATCTTTAACACCACTCTGCAGGTGTTAAANTTTTAATGAGTGTTTCTTGTGTATTGCGTTGGTGCACAGAGGGCTTACGTGGCTGTCCAGGTGCAGTTTCTTATGGATCAGTCAGACACCATTCTGGCCTACGAGAACAAAGGCTTGGATGAGCCATTTGGGCAGCACCCACTTATGGCACTGACAAGCTCACTGAACCATGTACAGCAGCTGGAGGTCATTTATGGTGAGCATCGGGGAAGATGTGGGGGTCAAAATTAACAGCAGAAAATATTTCTCTTCTACAGTGAAATTAGCTGTAGAAGAGACTGATTGAGACTTGACGTTTACTAATCATGCATTTTCCCCTTAGGTTACAATGAGCTGACAACTGTGATCACTGCATTTTTAGAACAGTGTGCTGCTGAAGGAAAGGTGAGAAATAGATATCCAAGTGCCAATATGGATCGGACAGTTAGAATAAAATATAACACCAACCACTCAATCTATTATTTGCTTACTTAACAAGGGCTAATGTTGGTTTCATTATAAATAATGACAATATGCAATATTGCAATCAAGAATCATGTATTGGTGGATAAATGTCATTTGATCCATTTTCTCTCTCAGACTGTCACAGCTGAAGCTGTTCATCAGTACTTTGAAGAGCTGCGGGCTCGAAAAAAACGTAGAACCAATGCAGGATACCAGTAACAAGGAGGCCGTGCTGCTGCCATCATATGCCCGGGTCATATGGTGCTCTCAGTGAATGTGTGACTTAGAAGATGAGCCTTTTCCCCTGTTGAATAAAAGGGCTTTTTGCTGCAACCAATGAAGCTTGAACAATTAATGTATAGTTCTGACATCCAATTGTTGTTGTAAAGGATTGAGAGTGGTATTTTTAGTTTCATGTCCAGTTTTTCTATTGATTTATAATAATGCCTTAACTTTGAAGCTTAAAATGAAACATTGTTTTACGCACATTGAGTTTTTATGAACCAAGAAAAATTTGATTCAACACTGTATACTTGAAAAGATAATGTCTGCTTATAATGAGGCATTTCATATAAGCAATGCTGCCCAGTGCATTCCTGTGAACTTGATAAGTATGCCTGTGTGTTTAAATGTTGAAGGTTGTCTGGTGGAGGCCAGTGAAAACAAACATGCTTGAAACAGTGACATCATTGTTTTGTGTGGATGGATGTTCCCAATAAAGTTACTGTTTCTACTGCACAAAACGACCCAACAGAACTCAAGTGAATTTCATAATATCAAACCAGTTTATTTTGAGGATGCCCAAGTTGACCACTGTTACGCACCTTTTGAGGTGACAGTAGAAAAATAGATTCAGTGAAACTAAATGCAACTTAATATCAATCTACAAACATCGTTTTCTATGATACCGTACAAGTACAATGTACCTGTTAGAATTCAACACAAGCAATCACACATTTCAGATGGTTCAATTTCAAAAGGTGCTAAATAACACTATGTACACAAAACAAGCTACATGAGATTTCAAAGAACTACTTGATGCAGGCTGGTAAGCTGGTAGAAAAGAGCTTGCATAGACATCAAAGTCACTTCTCCAATAAAAGCCCAGCCGCAGGCGGGGGAAGGCACTGACTTCTCTACAGCAAAGAGCAAAACAAGGACTTTTATTCAATGGAACATTGTCCTGGAAAATTAAACAACTACCCAACATGAACATGGGAGGAATCTGGAGTTTTGCATTTTTTCCCCATGAAGCAAGCTAGATGGAAAAATGATTTTTCTGCTTGGCAACTTCATTAACTAGAGAGAGCTAATATCTTCAGATCCTCTACATATTCCTGTTACTTTTAAAGTAAAGGAAAATTGAAAAAAAAAAAAAAAACATCTCCACAAACATGGTAATCCACACCACCTACAATATTGAACAAATTGCCCTAAATGCATTTAAACATTTAAGAACAAAATAGATTCTGAGACACAATCTTTATGTTTTATACCACACATTCGTAGTGAGATTTCATGACAAAGACAAGTACACAGTGTTGTCCACTACAGTAAAAACACAAACCTTCAACGACCACTAAAATGTGATAGAAACCATTTAAAAATTCATCAGAATGTGTGGAATTTAATTCATTATATACAATTTCCATTGGAGATATGAGCCAGCAATCGCCAACTTTTCTTCAACACAAGATTTCTTTTTGTTCAAAAATTCATTTGTTCCTCTTCCCTTCGACTAATTAACAGGTGGCTCCTACAGTGCAATGATACTCGTATTGTGAGGCTGTACGCCAGCTGTTGGTGGTAACAGGCTTTTTGCGCATGTACTTGCAGGGTTTTGGAGCTACAGCTGCTGCGGCTCTTTAACAGTATATTTAAACAGTATCAACACTGACTTTGCAGGTCCCACAATCTCCCGTGAGGTGGTGAGATATATATGTTTTAGCAGTTCCACCACCCGCAAAACTGCAGTGTATGTGTCTAAAGTGAAAAGAACAGTCAAATGAGCAATTAAAAGGGGTTGCAATATAATGACATCATACTTAAGTGAATAAAAGATAGCTAAAATTGAATATTCCAAGCACTGATTAAGGCTTTAGATTTGATTACTTGATGCTATTGGATTAAACAAAACAAGAGGGAGCTCCAGCACACCGACCACTGCACCCTGTGCCAAAGACTCTTCCCACACTCTGATATGTACAAACAGACCTGACTAAAGATGGGCGAGTACAGTACTGAGATTGTCTAAACACCTGTGTGTATCAAACTTATCCTCGCACACGGACACACACGCATACACACCCCTGCTCGGCTGCAAAACCAACAAACCCCCAGTGCTTTATTTGATCACTGTGCGTCAGTTGCCATGGCACCCCTATATTCTCCGCTGTATCTCAGTAATGAACCTGCTTACAATCCCCTCCGTCACATCCCTCCTCTCTGAAAAACACCTGGCTTGTGCCTCTAAGCTAGGCGCTCAGAGGTTGTGATAGTTAAAACCTGGCACAATTATCTGACTGGGTTACCAGAGAATGATGAGCTATTGTGACCTACTTCCTGTCATATCCAATTCCTGCTTTGTGTGACCACGCCTTGGCCCATTACTCAGTGCTGCAGCACCAGTGCAAGAAGAGGGAAACTAGTCAAGGTGGGTTGCTATAAGCATGCTACAGGAAGAAATGGAAATAAAAGTCATGGGAGACAAGAATACAGTCAGACAATATTTACATTTGATTTTATCATAATACTCAGACTGTATGCTCGCTGTTTGCTTGTGTAAATTAACATTTCTATCCTGCCAGCTCCTTGCTCTATGGTGAAAATGATCAGCAGACAACATGAATACAGTCTTTCTTAAATTGTCAGTTCTTGACTGAGCTACATTGAGTGTTGTGACCTGCAGGAGCTAACCTCTTCCTTTACAACCACAGTCAAGACAGCAAGCCATCCCAGAAGAGCCTGAGTCATCCTCTACACCAGCAGGGATACGCAGGCTTCAACAGATCAATTACAAGCATTGACAGTTAACCTGCAGCTTTTACTCTTTCCATACTCTGACTGTGTGATGGATAGCACAGTGTGTTAGAGGTAGGACAAAAGGANCACACACACACACACACACACACACACACACACACACACACACACACTTAGTGCTTTGCCACCCATTATGATGGACAGTCACTCACTTTTTCCCTTTTCTTAACTCAACCCCTGATCCTCAGGTGGGGTTAAAGTGCAGATTTCTTGTAAGGGTAGTCAGGTTTGCTGGGTGACCTGCGGTCTCTGGTGATCTCCTCGCTGACACTGTTCCTGTGAGGCTGCTGAAGGGACCCTGGACCTGATGATTCTCCAGCAAGAACCATCTCCTCTGAGGCATCTCTAGGCCCTGTGTGCCTCTCCTCATAGCTGTCCATGTTTCCACTGGGGGACCGCAAATGACCTAAGCCATGAGTCAGGTCTGTTTCATTTGATCGCCCCCTCGGGATATGTCCCATCCTAGGCTGGGCTCCAGAGGGGCTGGCAAGAACTCCATCATGCCTTTGAGAGGTCATACTGAGGACATCCAACCGTAGTGGGTCTGGGGCAGTCCGTCCCTGCGGGTGGCCCTGAGGCTGAGAGTCAGAAATGTAGGGGGGTGGATAGGTGCTGGAGGGGGTGCAGCTGTGGCTGTAGAGGTCTGGTCCTGCAAAGGAGGGCAGAGGGTGAGTGGAAGTTGGAGTTGCAGGTCGGCAGGAAAAGTCATACAGGTCAGGGAACTCGGCTTGAGCCTCCAGCTTGGGTTCAGGAGCGTGTCTCTTGCAGGAGTGGCCATGTCCAGGACCGTGGCTGTGGCTGAGGCGGACAGAAGGGCAGGGCCCATGGGGCAGATGGTGGCCTGAGGGGCCCATGGGGCTGTGAGGGCCTTCCCTGTCCCTCTCTGCCATGTGCTGCTCCCTAAGGGACATGACTGAGACACCCAGCGCGATGTCAGGCATGAACTCCCTCATAACAGGCTCCATGCTCATCTGCATCGGAAATGAGATACAAATGTGTGACTGACAGTTGAGCTAGCCATGATCCCAGGCACAAACTGTGAGGTTACATTTGAATATACAAAAACTGAGCACAAGGATGCTAGGAAGTAACACACACACACTCACCACTTGCTGGTCTGAAAGCAAAGCTCGGCCCATAGCCTGTGGGTTGGTGCAGTCTGGGGGCTGGGGCCTGGGCACAGAGGAGTAGTCTGAGCTGCCATGTTTGGTGGCTGCATGGCGCTGAATCAGGGTGCGGTTACAGGGGTAGGAGAAGGAACGGGTGGGCGTTGGCATGGGAACACGTGGTCGCCAGGCACCCTTGAGCTGGGCATGGCTGGGTGTGGCAGGGGGGTGGTATGGTGGAGGTGGAGGAGGTAGAGGAGGGTGGAAGCCTGCTACCCCTTCTAGCTCTGTGAACATGCTGTCCATGGCTGGACTGCTGTTTACCCGACACCGACCCACCTGCCGCAGAGCCAGAATTGGACTCTCATCTCCAAACCGTTCATCAGGAAAGAACTTGTATGGATTCTGAAAAGATAAAAAAGAGAAATGAGCTAAAAAGATCCACAACTGTTGTGATACTGACGAAAACAAACAATGATTTCTTTGCTTAGGTTTGTTCAAGGTCTGTGTCTGTGGCACTGCTGAGGTCTATCTGTGTCCTCAGCCCTACCATCACTGTTACTGTCCCAGCTCTAGCCATCTCATCCCCTCTCTAACACCTGGGGACAAAAGTCTGCTTTCTACTAACCTGCAGTAGTTCAGTGGCTCCATCTGCCAAACCAAATTCCCGGAGCACCCGCAGCTGTAGCTCATAGCTGACAGTGGCTCCTTCACCGCAGTTGAGTGCATAGGCTCTCTGGACCTGCTCTGTGTGTCTCAGTTCCTGCAGCCTCCGGATCATCTCCTTCACCACTGACAGCTGAGGCACTGAAAGATGCACAAAATACAAACATATTAATGAAGGTAGTGGATCCTGAGGTTGTCAACAGGTCAAAACAGAAATAAATTATATTCCTTAGCTGATTTGCAAATTAGTTTTAGATCTGTTAAAGAGTTGTTTGAGAAGTTTGGACATTCATGCAACAAGTCCATTACCTGGGATTTCATTGGCCACAACTGATGGAGCCGCAGCAGAATTAACTGACATTTGCTGGTGGTTAATCATGTGACAGCACTGTGGTACAGCATTGTTGACCATGTAGAGTGTGTCTGGGACGTTGGACATGCGCACTAGTCGCAAGCGCACTAGGTCTGTCTGCTCCACCATCATTTCTTCAAGTACAGACTAAGAAAAGGTAGAAAACAGAGGGAAAATTAGACCAGAACCTGAATTTTGTGAAAAATGTTAAGTCCTGTCCAAGTCAAGGACATTGAGAGGATTTGCAAATTAGTTCCACTTGATTGACACTTAATCTAATAATGTCTCTCTCTGGTCTGTGGGTATGTTCATAAATATTCATGGCTCTGGGAAAGCCTATAAATTTCAGTTAGGATGACAGAGGCAACTATTAAAAATGGAGAGTACACGTGGCAACAACTGAGCATGAATGACTTCAGTACAGCTGACCTAAGAATGTGTCCACAAATTTTCCCCAAGGCTGTGAACGGTAGGTCTGACCTCTTCACGGCACCTCTCTTATCTCTGATGATAACTATATAGGACACAAATACTCCACTGCTTCCTGTATGGTCTGGAAGCCCCATTAATCAGGAGCAAATAAGACTCACCTTAGCCTCCTCTACATAAGGAGAGAAGAGGCGAGGGCGCACATAGATGCCAGCGTTCTTCTGCCTCAACCAGGCATTGGCCTTTCCCCCTTCAGCTGTAGGCAGCATGTCTGAAGGAGGGGTGCTTATCAATCCCCTTTTAAGCTGTGAACAGAGAAGAGGATGTGGATCACTGCTTGGTTTATGAAGGTCGCTATGGCTCAGGCGTATACAGACATACACGCAAGCTGAGAAAAGGCAGTCAAGGAATACTAACGGCATCAGTGAGGATGTCACTGTGTGGAGGCAAGATGTGCTCAGTTCGAATGAAGGGCAGGAGGGGAGACAGGATCTCCTTTAGCTCCTCCACATCTAGGTCTCTCCTTTTCACTCCCCTCTTATTTACGCTGTGGGCTGTGCCACTCAACAGGTTGGGCTCTGGGTAAATGAGGACAGAAACAGCATTTTAATTCAACTTGTAGTGTTTAACTGACTATTTATGCAACCATGCTGCTTTCAATGTTTTTAACTCAGCCTGCTGGCTACTTTTCACATTGTTCCACCAAGTTAACAAATTATGGATCAATATTACACCAACTGTAATTTAGTTAAGCTTTCTAAAACAGATTTTAAGCCCTTTACATGTGATGACTAATAACCTTGACCATTAAACCAACTGAAGATGACTGTTTACTCAATTAGAGCACATGATCACATGCCCAAATACCATGAGGCCACTTCCTGCTCAATTCATTTCTGAGGTAAAGTTTGGCTGCTTTTTGTAATACTTTAAAGTGTATATTGGAGGCTTTGGCAAGTGGGTAATTTCCACAGAGCCATTAGGGGGGCTGTTCAGAGGGTAATTATAGAGTGTATTATCTTACCCCTGTCTGCCATCCTCTTAATAAGCTGCTGCTCGCCCCACTTAACAACATATTTGAGAATATCCTGTTCGCTTGCCTGTGAATGAGATCGGCGTACAGAGAGGTCGAGAGAGATATAGGACAGGGGGAGAGAGAAAGACACAAAAATATTATTAGGATAAGGTTAGATGCTGTCAAGAACAAACCTGGGAAGCTGTTAAAATTAGGATAGGGTGAAAATGCAATATGTTCAGTCGATGTTCCAGCAAACCTTGAGTCTGGCTGGTTTGTTTATGTAGTTGGATTACAACCCTTCACCTCAACCATCTGGTCAGCTGCCTTAGTAGCTTGGCAATGCATATGACAGCACAGGTTTGGTTAAGTTCTGGCATTTCCCACAGGTAATGCTGCACTCCAAACTCCTGAGAACCTGTGTGAAGTATGTGTGCCTGTGTATATGTATGGATGTGTGTGTGTGTAATCTGAAGGTAACCAGATTAGAAATGTAGCTCCTACATTGTGGGGTAAGACTCATGAGTGATGCTGTGTTTCCTCACCTGTAGATAGTCAGACTGGATGGCACTGAGAAGGTGTTCCTTGCTGAGCTCATAGAGAACATCTGAGGTGACAACCTGACTGAACTCCTCACAGAGGAAGTGCATGGCCTGCCTATGGACCCACTTGGAGCCATACGGCTGGGAGCTCCACTTCAGGATGGGGACGAGTGAGTCCAGAGACAAGCTTTCCACAACAATGTCCTCACAGCCTGCAAGAACCAATGAGACAGAGAATGAAGAATTTGTACCCAATCAAGTCGATGTGGGCACCAATGATTCCCATCCCCGAAACAAGTATAAAAAATATATACTGTAACTAAGTTTCAGTTTGTGATTACAAGAATACAAAAAAAAAAAAAAAAAATCACAAGATCAGTACTTTTGACTCGTATTCCCCGACCCAGGGGTCTCCTTCTACAAGCACCCACATCCTCCTTACTGTGTTTCCTAAATCAGAGCACATACCAGATTCGCAGGCAGTGGTTTAACTGTATAACACACCAGCCCACAAAAATGCCTTTGATACCTTGATGTGTTTCAGTCTCAAGCTGCCTCCTCTTAACCGTGATAAGTAAACACAGCAGCCTGAGGAAATGTGCTGCCAGTGCACGAGCACACATACACAAACACACACAGTGTGTACACTGTACCAATGTGTGTGCACTTGTGTGTAAGAATCAAAAATGCATTAAAAAAACCCACAGTAGGCATAGGGAATTACATACCTGCTGCTCTAGCCACTTACAAAAGAGCCAAGTTGTCATAAGTCTGCCTACACTGGTGCTCAAACTCTTTTCAGAGAGAATGAAACCCTGCAACATCAACACAGATTAAGAGATGAGTGATTGGTCAAGATATCTATGCAGACTAATAAAAAGCCAGAACTTCAGTGGCTCTTACTTTCTGCCACTATATGATCAATAATGTTACAAAACAGACACCCACAGAGATAAATACAGACTGACTGACATCCAGTTCGAACTGCCCAGAACTGACTTCCTCATTCCAGGCCATCCTGTCCATCAGATCTGGGTTGGGTAAGATCCGCCAGCAGCAACAATCCTCTGGGAAACTCTTATCTTAAGCTGGAGGATCTAAGCTTCCTCTGTGCCCCCAGACCAGCACTTTGAACATACACTCAGGGAAATTGGACTCCAGACTTAATAAACGACTGCAGCAATGTTTTTACTTCTGAAATAGACGCTTCATATTTGTCTGTCAGTGTGACACACACACATACATTTCTTTGAGATCACACATATATTGATGATAATGCACATGTGAATTTACATACATGCACGTACATATACTTATGATGCACTTCCCCTTTGGGTGTCTTTAGTTGTATCAGCAAGTTACAGAAATGTGAAGTCCGCCCCCACAGAATTTGTAAACGGAGGCTAGAAATCCTGCATTGTTAAGAAGGCAGATTAAGTTGAAATGTGGACCCGGGCTCTTTGCCTTTTTAATATGCTATAAACAGAATGGAAGAGGGAATGGAGTCCCAGCATCTGTGCCTCCGTCTCCACTGTTTGTCCCTGTGCTGTCTTCTGAGAAAGTGCTTTTTGCTCACCTTCAGTCTCTCACCTTTGCCCTGTCCTAAAAGCAGACACACATATGCACACACAGACAAAAAGGCAGACAATACCTCACTTTGAAGCAGTGGCACAAGAAAACAACAGCTCTGCTCCATGTTAAGCCATTCTAATTCAAAGCACCAACCAGTCTTAAAACAAAACACAGCACTTTTTATTATGAGCTGGATATTAGCATTACATCTAATATACTACTTGCCTCTTCTCTCTGCGGGTGGTACAGCACATGTAATGAGCTGACTGACAAGACTATCAACAAAACTGCAACAGCCAGTTTTGGAGGATGTATGTATCCCATCTTTCTGTTATTATTTGGAGCTCTGTGTTTATGGAGCATGCAGCCTCCAAATCCACTTAAAATATCAGCAACACTCACTGGCCAGTAAACAAGCCTGTGGATGTAAATCATGTCTGATGATCACTCAGGGACTGGTACTTCAAGTCAGCAAGCTCAAATACACAATAGGGCACTGAAAGAGCTGGTCAGTCAGTCAACCAACATGAGGGGAGAGAACGTACACCCCCCCTCCACCTCCCATCACCACCACCACCACACACACACTCACTCACTCTGAAACACACTAACCAGCTATTATCTCTGTGGTGCACTTGAAAAATTAATAAGGCTTTTAATATTGGTTGCCATTTGAGTGAGATGAAGTTGTAAAGGGATACACTTCTTGAGAATTAATGAGGAAGAATGACAGAGAGCTCAACTGCACCAGGAAAAACCTCCATGGGCCAAATCTTCACACTGCCAGAGGGCAGCAGTCGAGGAGCATGGGAGGGGGACGACAGTGTGACAGATGAGAGTGCTCCCTCCATATTAAACCACTGACATAAGCCTCTCTGCTCCCTCCTGAAGAGACACTGCAGCTACTGAGGTATCCAGCTGTGGGATGGACTTAGACAGAATTTCTCATTTCATAATCAACCACATAGATGCAGAGGATTATGTGACAATTTAGAGCGTGCAGAGTTTTGTCAAGTTGTTTAAGAAAAAAAAAGATATGAAAGAGACAGGGATTTCATACAGGGAAATGACAGGAAACTGCAAAAGCAGGCAAAGAAAGGGGACTTCGACAAATGACACTGGGTCAACCTCAAACATCTCACCACATTCCACATTGAGGTTTCATGGGAACTGATTAGTGCTACGCAGCTCAGTGGGAGAGGGAGGAGAAGGGATAAAAATACCTTTGAGTAGGGGGGTTGTTGGATGGGAGGGAGAGAGGAGGTGATGGTGCGTGGGGATGACACTGTTTGCCTGCTTGCTGGCTTAAGCTGCCAGAATGACCCTGAGAGCAACACTGAGGGGTGGGATGCGGTGTCTAACCAGCTGTGTGTGTGTGTGTGTGTGTGTTACAGTAAAGCGCCGTTCAGATCACTGCACTTAAAAAGGTGATTGATTCTGGCTCTTCAGTCAATACAGCAGCTTCCCGCAGCTAATCCTCTGCTTTTAAAAAGGTTTTATACCAGCATGTTTATCAGTGCAGAGTGCATTATGCACACAAAAATATGCCATGTTGTCCCCATAGCTTCCTGTTTAGACAAGACACATTTTACTGTAATTTTCAAGCTTACAGAGCTCTGTATCCACACCCGTTAAGCTTGTGAAGTATTTGTAGCATTATTGCAGTGGTTGCTGAAAAAATACTTAAGCCAAAACAATCAGCCAATAAATCAGCCCACAGAAAATTAATCTGCAGTCATTTTGATAATTGAAGTCATTTTTAAAGCCCAAATTTCCAAACATTTGATGCTGATGGTTGATAATTTGCTGCTTTTCTTGGTCTTATGTTACAGTAAAGTGACTGTGATTGGATTTTGGACTGTTGCACCAAACTAGAATTTTGATGATATGGGAAATTGCAATGGGCATTTTTCACCATTTCATAGGCCAAGTGGTTAATAAATTGCTTGACAAAACAATCAGATTAATCAGTAATGAAAATAACTATTAGTTAGTTGCAGCCCTAGCCAGGAGGATATGATAACTGTGTCAAGACATAGAGCCTCTCTGGATTCTCTCTCTGAAAGGCAGACTGAAACATCTAACTTTTAGGTGAAAAAAAAATTCTTTAGGCGTTACACATTGCAGATATTATGAGCCCTCAGACTTGGTGCTATGGCAAGGAAAAAGCATCAAAGATCATGTCAAACCAAGGCTTTAACCTTTGGCATGTTACTGGGGTCATTTTGATAGAGTGGCAACAGTTGAGAAGAGGGCGTCATCCAAGTAATGACAGACCAGTGATGAAGTGCTGACAAAGGCTCAGATGCACTGCGTGTATCAGACAGTAAGCTGTTGGCCCCTGGAGACACTGACAAACCCTCCTGCCTTATTCAATCTGTTACTGGCAGTCGCAGCTCATCACAGTCAGCCAAGCTGTTTCACACTAGTCTGGTCTGAGCGCTACCATATTACACATATTTCAACATATGCATAACCTTGTTTTAAGAAAGAAAATATATGCATTTATAAAGGGAGAGATTCAAGTAAGTCTGAGACCTGTGAGGCATTAATTCACAAAAAGGCAATCATGACAAAATCCAACCTATATTATAGAGTACACAGAATCCAACACTATAATTATGACAGCATGGGCTGACAAATTAAGTTTGAAATTCATAGCGGCCATTTAGCTTCATTATCACAGTTGGTACTGAGAATTTTAAGCAATTTGTCCTAGCTGAGACTCTGGTGGCACTGAGACTTATGTAGTCAGTGCACAGTATATAAAGGCATGAAACTGACCTGAAATGTCTCAATTCACAGTTTACAAAAAATGTCTGAGCTGACAACAGCTACAACAACAGAGGACTTTTAAGTTAATTTATTTTAGTTAGTATGTGGCAGAGAGGCTGACAGGAAACATGAACAAAGAGAGGGGATGACTTGCAAAAAAAAAAAAAGAGCCACACCTTAGTTTATATCATTATGTATTTTTGATTCATACAGTAAACGTGTCATCATGACTTACCTTGAGCCAGCATACTGAACTCCAAGAACAGAGCAATATGATACAGCTCCATGGCCTCCTCTGTGCGTGTGCTGGCCCCCCGGCCCCCGGACACCAGGGCCTGCACCTCTCCGAGGCTTCCTGCTGAGGGGCTACCCCGTAGCACCAGCCCGAGCTCAACCCCATCTGTGTACATGCAGTGGAGAATAACCTGCACATATTTCCGTGGGATGATGGACTCATCCAGCACTATGCGTGTAGGAGTCTGCAACGTGCGCTCTGTCATTTCCTCTCCTGTGCGGATGCGCCTCTGCAAAAGGTTCCTAAAGAAAGGCGAACGTGCAGAGAGGACTGCCTTATGAGCCCTCAGGTCCTCATCAGGGGTTCCAGGGCATCCATTGCCTCCTGAGACACCAGTTGCTGCTCCAGCCACAGCCCCTCTCTCATTACAGCTCTCTATCATCTCAGAGTCTGAGGAGAAGCTAAGCAGAGCATCGTAGTAACACATGTAGTCAAACAAGCCCTTCATATCTGCCTCCAAGGAGTTGGGTGTACCAAACTCCTCACTGAGCTGCACTAGTACATCCACGTTCTGCAGCCTTGTATCTTCTGCTCCACCCACCCCAAACTCCCCTGTATACAAGTAGTGAAGTAGGGCAGAAAACATGGGCACATCAATGCCAGCTGTCTCAATGTCCATGAGAACCTCTGCTCCATAACCAGGAGATGAGGACAGCAGAGTCTTGAAAAAGGGGCAGCGGGCAGCCAGGACGGCCCGATGGGCTGGGAAGCAAGTTCCTTGGAAGATGAGGTCTACATCAGTGCAGTACTTATGCTGGTAAAGGGCAGCCAGGTCTCGCTGCAAGCTGGGTGCCTCAGGACGTGCCAGGCTGGCCTGGAAGCTCAGCTCTTTGAGGGCTGCTGTGCCCTCATATTCCTCAACCAGCGCATTTGTGTCACGGACGTCCCACCCTGACAAAAGTTCTCGCATCTGCCGTGCATGATCTGCAGAGCGGCTTGACTTCCTCCGTTTAATGAATCGCCGCTTGAGAGTTGCCAGACCAAGGCTCTTCTTCTTCCTGTCTGTGGGCCGCTCATGGCCATGCTCCAGACTGTATAGTTTAGATTCCCAGCCATATCCCTGATGAGAGTAGGATGAGGTCCCTGAAATGAACACACAAGCACACCCAAAATACTTAGCTTCACCAGACCTTTTAGTTTAGAACTTGATATATAAAGTAACATTATTTAATAACTATAACAGGGTTTTCTGGACATGACATTTAATAATCACTTTACTCTTTTTTACAATTGTGTGGCGTGGCTGGTTCTGTCAGGTGAGGAACACAGAACCATGACTCAGCTAAAAAAGTCTCTCAAGTTCAGCAGGGGGAAAAAATCATGCAGAATCTTCTAATTTTGTTTTAGGCCAAACAATGGCGCATGACTGAACCAATTGACTCACAGAAATCAATGTCGCTGCTGCTTAATGTACTACAGTCCATTTTTACTTTGGTGCAATCATTTACACTAAACAGCAATCATCTTTGGCATGAGTGACAGACCCTGTCAGAGGAAACTCTGCCAAGGAGATCCTCTCTTCCTACTTTTCTCTCATCATACATCAGTGTGACCCAAATAGTAATCATTCTAACACTGTGAATCATCTACAGCCCAGTCCGACTCAAATGAGCAACACAGAGCTCAGTGCAAACCTCAGAGGTCTCAGGGGCTACACTGATAATGTGGCTCCTTTTACAATGCTTTCACTTTCAAGCAGAACTCAAGCCTGACTCATTGTGTAAGTGAACTTTTTTGTTCCCTGAACTGTCATTCAGGACTGTAGGAAAAACCCACAGCTACAAAGCAGAATAGGAATATCAAAGATGTCTCCTAAAAGTCCTCATAAAAGAGGTAGATCTCTTCCAACCAATAAAAGGTGGCAATGGAAAAATTCCACCCATACACCCTGATAAATCTGATGTGACTTTTTTCACTCACACAGGTATAAACTAAATGACTGACAGTAATATGCTAGCTGGTGTCTAAGGCCTGATAAGGGACTTTTACATATAAATGAAAGTCATGTCACATTCATGCCTTTTCTAAACATGTTTGTAAAAGCCCTTCACAGGGAGATAAATCTCACAGTAATACAGAGTTTTTAAATCCAGTGTCTGGTTGCCATTGCTGCACTAGCTAGTTGAAGGTATATTGTGTATGCTCTATTGGCAGAGTTTGCTCACTTTGTACTTCAACTAACTGAGCTGCCTAATGCCAATTTAGCTCTCTGCTAATTTGAATGAGCATAAACTAATTTACTCATATAGCTCTTACTATTACTCATATAGCTCTTCTAGACTTTCTAAATGTTATCACAGCAAATTCTGACCATGAAAGTGGTCATTTCATTGGGATTGTGCAATGTTCAAAACTGACATGAGCATATGCCAACATTTGTAATTAACAATTTGTAATTACTTGCACTGCCTAAAGTGGGACAGAAAAGTCTAATGGTTTAATGCCATTTTTGTTACCAACAAACTTTAGACACAAGTTTGTTCTCAAATTTTGACACTTGTACAATTGTGACACTACATCAAATCCATATGGCAGAGAAAATTAGACTTATTTGTGGCTGTTCAAGCTCAAAGGCCCAGTTCAAGAGCTCTTATACACAAAAATATTCACACCATTAGTTGCCATGGAAGCAGGTTAATGAAAATAAAGGGTGAGCTTGGCTTTTCTGGACCCCCCCAATGTGTCTTTGTGGCCAGGGGGGCAAGGTGCCAAATTGGGTTCAGCAATATAGCACGAACACTCTGAGCCAAGAAAAGTGATCACATCTGACATCCTTATCAAAAGAAAGTGGGAACATTGTGTTTAACTGAGCAGCTGAGAAAAGCGTAGTTAATTAAAGTACAGAGTAAACACCTACCTATGAAAGTCTGCTGTGCCTGTGCATTTCCCCCTATGCGTGGGGAGCATGAGTGTGGATAGCTGGATCCATTGGCACCCATCCTCACTTCTCTTCACTTGCTATGTGGGGGCCCCCCCTCTTGCTGAGTCATTCTGCTCAGACGATGTATTCCTCTCAATGCTCAGTCGTGGGTCAGGCACGGATCCTCTGAAGCGTCCTCAGAGCCCTGGGCCCAGCCTGCCATGCCTGGAGGAATTAAGATGAAAGAGGACAGAGACAACAGTAAAGAGAGATATTTCAACCAAAGAGTGATTGAGTATTAAATGTTGCTGAGTAACATCTCACAGGCTTACAACATAATGAGTTTGGACTGTTTGGACCCTGTCAAAAATAACGAATGGCTTAGGGCGTTAAAGAAACTGAACAGAGGGACATCTATTACTATCTATCATAATGTTCACAATGTTTCAGCAACATTTATTTCAACGCAAACATGAATCATAGTAGTCTTGAAAACACTAAAAAAAATTGTGCTAAAACGGGATTTTTTTTGTGTGTGTGTGTTCAGGCATCTATCTATAATCTTCTACTGTGACTTAGGTTAACCAGAGACTTCCTCTGCTTGGCCCTCAGGAAATACTAAACTGGCAGTCAACAACAAATCAAATGCAGACGTATGGTCATTTTTGGAGGGAGGTATGACCCAGCACAAACCACTCTTTGCCCATCACGTCCGCTTTTAATTCAAATAGTTGTAGTCTGATTTTTTTTTCCAGTTCATTGTGTATACATTTTAGCTAAGTATCTTTCTGCTATTTTAGTTACAATTATTTGAGAAAGGGCAAGCTAAATTTCAAACTTTGCCTTACTTCTCAGCTCATGTCAGTAAAGACAGATTTAACTGCTTGTAGTAGTTCAGGGCAACTGTTTAATAGTTTTGTTTAATGAAAGCACTATAGTGAGAAATGTCAGGTTTCAGTGCCATTTTATTGCATGATGTAGGAATGGGAAATATGATTGTAGAGTCAGACATTTTGACCTAACGTTGACAGTGAAACTTTTCACTTTAATGTTTTTCGTTGTATTGAGTAACTGTGGGTAATGCTGCATTGAGCAGATCAGTTTTATGGCAAGATACTGTACATATGATTCTTACTAGGGATACACTGATCAGATAGTGATAACAATATTGTCACNTAAACATGCTAAATGAATCTATATGCTCCTACCTATCATTCTGTGCTGATAGTGTTATCCCAAACAAACAAATCAAGTTTTATGCCAACAACAAGCCATGGATAACCAAGGAACTCAAGCAGTCTGAATATGAAAAAAATAGATTTTATTCAGGGAGCCAAACATCATGTCAAAGACCTCAGAAGGGAGCTGAAGCAGAAGACCAGACTTGCCAAGCTCAAATATAAAGCCAAAATTGAGTTCACCAGTGGAGATGTGAGGGATGCCTGGAAGAATCTCAACACCATGATGGGCAGAACTCAGAATGCTACCAAGGTGCAATGACCGGACCCTGTTGCCTTTGCTGAGGAACTGAACTC
>JANJYQ010267917.1:4282-16967 GCA_024605255.1 Rastrelliger kanagurta | reverse complement strand
CTAAAGATGTTACATATTCTAAATGTACAATGAAGTGACTTCAAAAAGAAATTTAATTTTCATTATTGTCCAGTGGGAGGCAGTATTGTCTTTCAGATCAGATCAACTAGTTACTAGTACCATGACTTACATAACAATTTTCTTGTCCTAATAAGCCATAAACAGTCATGGAAAGTAACTAAATGCAGTTGCTTGAGTTCGTTTTGAGGTATTTGAGAGAATGAGTTATTTTTTTCCAATTTCAGCTTCTATCTTCTTGAATGTTGTACTTTTTACTCCTTAACTACATTAACAATGTATTCTTACCTACAATATCACCAGTGAGACATCCAAAATTCATTCTGCAGCACCACATTGACACCAAATATACAGTCATAAAGAACTATCTTCATCAAAAAGAAGAACAGGAAGTCCTGTTCATACATAGTGTAGTCCCCACAGTGCCCTGATATCAACATCATAGATTCAGTCTGGGATGACATGAAGAAACACAAGCAACTGAGACAGCCTTAATCCACAGAGGAACTGTGGAAAATTCTCCAAAATGTAGGAACAATTGACCTGCTAAACAAACCTTCTGTGTGCAGTTTGGGGCTTCCTGGACTTTTGGTACAGTTCCACCTAAGCTTCCCTTCAAAAAGCTAAAACTATAAAATGATACAGTACTATGAATTAAACATTGATTCTAACTATTTTATTTCACTTTATATATGATATGTCTTTTTATACTTTACATTGTCACTGGCACTTTTACAGAAGTAAAAATAATCCATCACAGGCCATAAGTAACATCAATAAGGTACTTGATATACTAATATGTATTTATAGTATGTGCACTTTCTTTTTTACCTATCTTGCTGGTAGATCTATTGCATATTATGTGTGTGAGGCATTCCCAACAGCATGTATCATTGTATATAAACCCATCTCCCTGCACATTATTTATATCCCTCAATTCCACAGCACAGGAAAGTGATCTCCACTTGGAAGACCATCTGCAAATACCAGTCAGGGCACTGTAACGTTCCCAATATAACCTCACAGCCATCTGAGAGGCTTGGTTAGCCTTGGTCTGAGCTGTTCGGGGAAGTGACAGGCATACACTCTATTCTCTTGTTTTCTTCAAATGTTTGTGTCGACACTATGATGAAAGGGGAAGATTCGGAGGAGGTAGAGATCGATCTGGGGGACTCCAGTGAACATGATGAATTTGATAATGGGGAGGAACCTCACATGCTGTGGAGGGCCCCTCCTGTTTTGGAAGAAGAGGAAAACATTCATACGTCTACGTTAGTGGATATCAGTGATACAAAGCCTCTGCTCAATGTCAGAGACCCCCGTGGTATCAATGACTGCCTCAAGGTATTGTATTCTTGCATAGCAGAAACTTTGTGTTATGGGCATTTTATGCATTTGTCACATGCAGCAATGCATATCACTCAAAACCATTGATACAAAACCATGGTACATAACTGCTGGGACGACTGCACTGCCCCCTAGTGGATGCAATATATTTATCCAAA
This sequence comes from Rastrelliger kanagurta, assembly GCA_024605255.1. Lineage (NCBI taxonomy): Eukaryota > Metazoa > Chordata > Actinopteri > Scombriformes > Scombridae > Rastrelliger > Rastrelliger kanagurta. The sequence continues at coordinate 15,444 of JANJYQ010267917.1, read as the reverse complement.
TCAAGCCTTGCAGGAACCTGTGACGTTTGCCTTAGTAGCATCAATACCTCTTTCTCTTTCTCCAGGTGATGTTTGAGGATGTGATTGCTGAGCCAGTGTCTGTGCGCAGTGGGGACAGAATCTGGATCTGGAGCAATGCTTTGTTTGAGGTGTGCAGAGTTTGGATCTACAGGATAGTCACAGTGCTTCTGGCCATTCCCATGTCAATCATCTCTGGTCTCCTCTTTGCAATCCTCAGCTGCTTTCACATCTGGTAGGTTTGGACTATGCTGCCTTCCTCTACATATTAGGGAACAACATTTTTTCCAATTTGCTGCACAGATTGTCTTGATTTAATTTAGCAGTTTCTGAAATTTCTGCTTCCACCCCAATCAAATAGGGATTTGTGGAATTTAGTTTAACTATGGAGACTCAAAGCCTGCAATATTGAATAAATAAATTGTGAAATGAATAATCATATGAATTCATAAAATATGTGAATAAACAAAAATATGTAATTATCACAATGTGTAATGAAGATTTGACTTAAAATGTCTATTTTCAAAAGTATGTTTTTTTTCATAATGGGGCTTTCTCCCAAACACCATAATGTAATTTTACGTGGTATTGTTGTTTCTGCCAACCAGGACCTGTCATTCACATGTGTCTCATGTGCCACATTGTGTCTCTTAAGGCCCACCAGCTGTTACCAAAATTTAGTCAGCTAACTCTTGTTAGCAAGAGCCACAACAATGCCAATGTTATTTTGACTTGGGTAGATTGACTGATGTAAATAAAAACACAATACACATCTATAACCTTTGCTTTTATTTAGGCTACACATAGCTAATTAACTTGGTAGGCTCATGAGCTTGGAGCTGGCACTAAAGTAAAAAAAAAAAGTAAAAAGCCAGCAGCACGAGGTTGCATTCTCAAGATATTCTCAGTGAAAGACCCATAAAGCTTTGGAAAGCAAAAACACAGTTTTTCTCTTTGTTGTGGCCAGATGGAGATTGCTGACTGCTTTGAGGCAAAAGGTAACTCCATGGAATAATTGAAAAGTGAGGGGATGGACATGACTGACTCCACTGTTATAAAAAAGACAACATGAAGCGAATGTCATTATGAAATAAAAAGGACTTCTTTTGTGCGACTAATGTTAAGTTTAATCATCACAAAGTGGCTACAACACAGCCTGTAGTTGTATAAAGGCCTCTGTAGCTCTGTGATGAGCATTGTAAAGTATGAAAAAATAGTCATGATGCCATCTGGGTGGGCACACAACAAGCTTAGTTGCACAGACATAGGTGTATACAAAATAACTGGTACCTAGTCACTGGGGTAGCCCTTTATTATCTGCCCAATAAACCCAGGATGCTGGAGAGACATAAACATGAGGACACATCTGTAGGAAGGAGTGCTAAAAAAGGTTCTGATAATGACTATGTGCACTGTGTTTTTTTTAAACTAAAAAAAGTTAGTTTTACATTTTCATTTGTGTCTCTTTCTATGACAGGATGGTTAGTCCCTGTATCCAGTGTATGTTTATTGGCACACGCTGGCTACAGAGCCTGTGGAACATTGTGATGGACATCATTGTACGTCCCTTCTTCACGAGTGCAGGGAAATGCTGTGGAGGCTTCAGCATTCACTTGGCCAATGAATGAGACTCACACACAAGCAGCCACACTAGGATACTTAATTATGTGCAGTATATTCCGATCTTTTTTAATGACAACACAAAATGTATGTAATTTTCTTTTAAAGATTTTTTTTTGGCACAGACACCTTTATGGTAAAGTTGGTAGACAGGAAATGGGAGAGAGAGAAGGGGTAGTAGANATATTCCGATCTTTTTTAATGACAACACAAAATGTATGTAATTTTCTTTTAAAGATTTTTTTTGGCACAGACACCTTTATGGTAAAGTTGGTAGACAGGAAATGGGAGAGAGAGAAGGGGTAGTAGGCATGCAATAAAGGACGCTCCGGTTAGGAATCGAACAGGGGTGTGCCACGAGCATTGCTCTACATGGCTTATGCTCTAACCCACTGTGTCACTGAGAGAGTCAAAGCTCATGTCATTTTCAAAGGTATTTGGTGTGCTTTACACCTGGCTCAGTGACAATAAGAAGCTGTTTTAATTCCTAACTTAATCTTCACAATGTGAAATCACTTTTGCAAGACTAAAGAGAGATTAGAGTTTTTAACATCTTATTTGATAGCTTCCATTATGCTAACTAATTTGAAGGATTTTGAAGGAATTTGACCCTCTTTGGTTTAATAGGCAGCACATTTTCTGAGGAAGATAAAGGATTTTTTTTTTTTTAATTTTGATGTAAGTCTAACATAGTTTGTTATGCAAATTGAATGTTGTATACCACTATGTTATGATGTTTGGGTTGAGTTTTTACATTTTCTCCAATTTAGGCCTCTAAGACATGTATCTAGTGAAAATCAACTTTAATCCTAGAAGTTGCTATTTTCAAAAATACAAAAGTACAAAAATTTAGTTCTTTAGATAAAATGAAATTTTGTTGATTGATTGATGATTTTGCTACAAGAAAATTAAAGTTTTGTTTTTTTTTCATTTTGAAGATTAGTGTTGAATAAAACACACAATTATCATGTTAAATTAAGTGACGAGCCAGTGGGAAGAAGTTTCACTCTGCTAGAATTCTACACAAATTTACATACTGTATGTTAGTTAGAAGACAACATCTACTTGTAGCAGCTACAACCTCAGTAATTCCTTCCTTCCCCACTCTGGACTCACTGATGTGATCAAAACAGATTTTTTGATATGAAGGGTCAGGCATCAAATAAAAATTCAGTATGCTGCACACACTGATATGTAGGTTTTACAATGCAATGGCCTTCCAGTATTTATTCATACATGGAAAACAAATGTTCTGCCAAAGTTGTGTATTTAATAATGATGGTGTTTTAAAACAATAGAAAATGAAGGAAAAACTTGCTTTTCTATCACTTTTTGGGTGTGTGGATTCAAATGTCTGACTTCTAGATAATACACTTAATGTATATATATGGCCTTCATATCATCAAAAAAAGGATTCAAATAGGTAACTTACACTAAGAATTAAGCAATTAAGAATTGGTTTAAGTCCCAGTGTGATTTGTCACATTTGTGCAAAATATGTAGGAAACACGTGAGTATGCATGTGTGTGTGTCCCTACACTTGATGTCATGCTGGGATATCTGTATTGTAATAACACTGAGCAGAGCCTCAATTAAATACTGCCACTTCCTGCCTCTATGGCTTTGATTGCAGACACACACCCAGCCTCTGCTTCTCTTGCTTCATTGTCTCGGGTTCAGCTTCAGCCTGCTCAGTCAGTCAGAAACCAGCAGCACGGCTGACCACAGGAGCAGGTGTTCAAGAGAGACAGTCACACCAGGGAAATTGACCTTATCAACAGGGACCACAAAAATCAATGTCAATGTGGTCAAGGTGTAAAGAACCTGTTTTTATCTTATTATAAGATATTTGTCATGTCAAGATTCAGGTTAATTAACCATAGATCTGTGTGTATGTTCTTGCTCTTTGTTGGAGATATATCTGAAAGGGCAAAGAGTTATTTTGATTTTGAGAAGAAGTGAATCTAATCATACAAAAAAACAATTAAAATCTATCATCATTTATAGAGTGTACTGAACTCTCTGACTCCCTCTCACAAATATACAAATATATTTTTACAGTTAAGCAATGGCCTCAGATAATTCTGGCCTAACATCTAGTCATAGCTGACTTTCTGTGTCTGTCATGCACAATGGATTTTAAACTGATAATAATCTGCTAAAAAAAAAAGCCCAAACACAAAATGTTTGATTAAGAGACTGAAGATGTTTCTTTATTGTTTCATAGTACCTTTGATTTTCAGAGCACTTCATGGGTTGATTCACTTTAGATTCATGAATTGCATTGTCTGAGAAGCTTAAAGTATCAGTTCTAAGAGAGTTCTAAGTCAACTTTTAAAGGGTCAGTTCACCCAAATCACAAAACAGCATATTTTCATCATATTAATATTAGGAGATGAATAAGATTGAAAAACTGAATTTATAAAACACAATGGTTTGGATTGTTTCCAGAAAGCACATCTATGACTCAGGAGAATTAACAGCCTTTATGGTGAACATTATGCTATGATTAATATTATCACAATATGTGCTTTAGTAGAAAATTATCTCATGATGAGTGTATGTATAGTACATAACATTGTGCCTGGGGAAAAAAATATATATTTTGTAAATTATAGCAATAGATCATATATTGTTTTAATACATAATGATACAACAGAATCAGAAAATATTCTAAATGGTTTCATTCTATTAAAACAGTATTGCTTTCATCTACATGCTGGATATAAAATTGCAATGATGAATTAAATGTTGTGGTCTAACGACACATTACTAAAAATACAAGTGAATGTAAGTTCCCCTGTTTTACCTTAAAACTGCTCCCTGTGGATGATGCTGTAAATGCAATGTATTCTTTGTCAACTTGCCAGGTTACATAAAGTAAACGAAAATTTTTAAACATACTGAATAAGTCAAGAATGCACATTATCTGATCCTGACGCTGAGCTTCTCCATATGCTGATATGAGCTGGCATTTTGCCTTGAATCCTACGGCAAAAGAAACAAAGCAGAAAAAAAAAAGTGGCAACAAGGGGGAAGCATTATTTGGGGTTGAATCCAACTTGATAACAGTCAAGTTGAAATCATGTCAGTTTGTTCCAAAGTGGCAATAAAATGCAAACAACTTTAAAAAGAAGAGATATTGTTGTAAAGGATGATCATGAGATACAGATGTGGAGCAGTGGAAACTATTTACAAAGTGAATTTTATATTACATCATAACAGAAAAGGACAGTTTGATCTTTTGCACAGGGTATCTGCTGAACACTGAAACCAGCCTCCTTGAGTTACAACGTGTTCGTATGGATTCTGTTTTATTTGATAGATTTTGACATTTTGTTGTGATGGTGATATTTGCATTATGCCAAAATCTTGACAGTGTATATTATCTTAAAGGCCATTTCCAGTCATAATCAATGTATCAATGTTTGTCTATGAAATCACGTCACCTTTGATTAGTTTATCTTGTACTATCCACTCAAGTAACCGGAGCTTGTGGATGTTTATATTCATTTTGTCAAGAATCGATCATTTTGTAAAAGTGCGCATATATCAGAACTGGACATATTTTAAAATTGTTCTGTGGCAGGTTTAATTCTTTTTCTGTCTAAAAAAATCACCATCGTTTTAAAAAGACAATTTCAATTAAAATCGGATTTACCACAACGTCATCTTGTTAATCTCCAGGTCAGCTAGTCATGTGATGCCTCGATCCAGTACCAGTACTTGAGTGTGTAACTCACTGACCCGGAAATGAACAATGCTCTGAAGAAGGCCTTGTGCCGAAAGACACAAGCGTTTTTCTTTTTTGAAGTGAGTCAGATAAATAAGTTAGTCTTCCTTGGCTTGGAAATTTCAGATATGCTACATTTCCAGACTATTTTGGAACATGTTCACTGGATTTTAGGTTAAGCACTCCATTGAGAATCCCATTGTTGAAACACAACCCTCCATTTTCCAATTCAAGAATTCATACTATTTTATAATCTGCCAAATATCTTAAAATGTAGTTATGAATTTGACTTTACTTTCTGTAAATGAGGAAAATAACTGATGCAACACCTCTTTAAGATTCAAGACTGAAAGATGGAGGCATTAAAAGAAATTTTAAAATACTCACGATCACTTGAATGCAAACGCTTTCAAGCTTAATTTTTAAACATTGAATATGTGATTTTTTAAAAGGAAAAGGGTGTTTTTGGCCACGTCCGTTTCTAAAGTGTGTTCACACAATCACTCCAAGCTTCACAATACATCACATTTTGGATACAAAGACATTTTGTTGTGTTCTCTGTTATCACCGGGTGCTGGGTAATATCTGGACAGGAGGTTTACATAGCCTATTAAGCTCAATTTAAAACATGTAAAAACAAAATATTTGCAATGTCCTCTGCATTGCTGTTGAAGATAATTAAAAGCTTGAGAGGAATTGTGTGTGTGCCAGATTACTTGAATGCAGGAAGTCTGGATAGCTTCCAGCTGGCTTTTCATTGACCAGGTCTGCCTGTGCTGGATGTGTGTGTGAAGCTCCTCTGGCTGCTGGTGTTCTTGATGACATAGGCGGAGGAATTGCTCTTGTGGTTGCACTGTCGATCACAGCTACAGGAGGAGGCTGTAAGGTACTGTCTACAGCAACAGAAGAAGCACTGCATCAAGTCGCGGAACAGGTGACCAGCAAAGAACATGTAGATCCAAGGGTTGCAGCAACTGTTGAGACTGGCCAACAACATAGCAATGATAAAGGCCATATCTATAAGAAAAGACAAAAAGAAGAACAAATGATTAATATTTTGCTTAATATCTGTTCTTACAAGAAACTAAAAATTTGCATTTTATAAGTTATTCCAGTTGAAAAATTGACGAATCTTAAAAGATAAGTCTAGTAATTTTATATATTTTCTTTATTATCAACAAATCCCACAAAAAAAGAGAAAACCAATAATGATTTGATTCTAAAAAGAGGTATCTAAAGCATAAAATAGCTTATTCTTTATTTCTGTGTTTGATAGGCTCCACTGTTGTCTAAAATCCAGTGCACTCAGTAAAATGACTCTTCACAAGGAACGTCGGAACTGTTTATTTTCAATCCCTCATGCACCATCCTGCTACTTTAATTACTCCCAACAAATATACTATAAGCTCATGCTCAACTAACTATTGCTAACAAAAGTGAAACTTTATATATGTGAACTGTTTTTTTAAGAACTGGTGTTCAGTAAAAACGTGCAGGGAATTTGTAAAGTATTATTAGACAAATTTTTTATAGGGTTTGTTGACATTGACAACAATACAGAATTGCTTGCTTTACCCTTAAAAAACCCTGGCATCCAGCCCAGGGTAAGCCCTGCATCTTACCTAATGTCTATGTATGCTGTAACAGGCTCCAGCCCCCTGCTATCCTGCACAGAAAAAGTGGTTCTATAAAAAACAGTTAAGATGCAAATACTTAATTGTGGGATATAATTCAAACTCATTGTGTGTGTGCTTTTGGGCATACTTTTTTGCTCGTTTGCCTATTCACATTAAAATCACTCTGCATTTGAATCCCAGGTTATATAGTTTAGTCCCTGCTGAAACAAGCTGTGTGTCTATTACACATGATTTCAAGAGAAATACATTAAGTAACAGGCTGAACCATTGTGATCACAGAAACACTTGTGGATTACAGCTGAGAAAAAATGGGAGGTTGACAGATGAAAATAGGATTTTAAGATACTTGAAGCATTTATAGAATAAATGGGATACATCATTTTAATTCCCCAAAGAGGCTGACCTGGGTTGAAACAAAAAACCCTTATTTTACCATTTATTTAACTGATTCAGTTTTCCAATCATTAGAGGTACAGAGCACATACTAATCGAACAGTAGAAAGTGAAAGACTTCTAAGGTGTTTTGTTAAAATCCTCAACAAGGTGAGTGTGAATTAGTGAGCATTGTTGTCTTCTCTTCTCAAATGAAAAATACTGATCTTTTCTGCTCATCATGCTCTGACTCCCTATTGTCCTTTGTTTTATTATAAAAGCTGTGCTGTGCACAGTGTCAACCATAAAGCCTGTCAAAATTAGTTTAACAGACAAGTCAAACACCCTGTCTAGAGATGATTTGGTGTGTTAAGATCTTAGCCGACAAACTCTTCTCTTCCGACATGGTACAATTCACTTTAACTTTCAATGCATTCACTTCTGTCTTGTGTTGTGAGAAATTAAAAAAAAGACAGATGTTGAAAAAGTGAAAAGGAGGTGATAATGAAATCAAAAGTAGGACTTTGATGATACTGTCAATACTTATTCGATTAAGAACATGCACTATATCAAAAGTTATTCTGAAGATAAAAAGTTAAGCAAACATGACACTAACACACAGAGTCAGATTGTCCATCATCTCCGGATCCTCTGCAGATAGTGCAGTGTGATGATATGACAAAGCTTCAGGCTCATGACTGCACAAAATGATTGAACTGAGTGATAAGAAACTCACCTGCAGAGATTCTTAACTTAAATGACATTTACTTCAAAGATAAAGCAATAAAGCCAGCAAAATCTGAATGATCTCCTTTTTCAGTCAGGTACTGAAGTTTTTCTTTGAAATCAACATGAGTTAGATCCATTATGGTCGAATAACATGTTGAATGTACTAGTTCACCTTTCATAAAATTGCTCCACATCCCAACTTCATTTTGAACAAATTTTCAGTGTTGCATCTTTCCCTCTACTCTCTCCTCTTCTTCCTCCCGTACACATAACAGAACTTATCTGTCCTTCTTCCTTGATTCATAGGCATTGTATGGATTTATGTGTTATTATGCATACCTGTACAATGTCACAGTAATAAAATGAATATCAACTACTAACTACTACTTTAACTACTTCTTAATAATACATCATTTATCATACTGTCACTGTTCAATGAAGACCATGTATCTCCAAATTTGGTGGTTTTACATTTTCTGATACACTGGAGATTTAGTGTCTGTCTTCAGCCAAATAAACCACTGGGCTATCTGAAAAATGCATCCCAAGCTGAAAACAGGGATGTCTTTCTTTTTCCATGGAAAGATGACATTTTGTAGATTGACGGTTTCCACAGAACAGTCACAATTTAGCTTATCATACAGCACTTTACAATTCCACAGTTCAGTTTCTTATCTCAGTCCTGTTAAATCAATATGATTAATCTCCTCATTAATAAAGACATATTAATGGTGTCTTTTTCCAACACACTTCCATATGGATATTAAAATATTAAGAAATCATTGTTTAATTGTGGATGCCAGTGAAAAATAACCTGTAGAGTAATGATTGAATCCTTCAATCCAAACCATACATGTACCTATAGTGTGCATTGCTTGCATTATTGGTTTAAGCGTGTATTTTCTATTTTATTCCAAACTGAATCCTGGAAGATCACTGAAGCAGGAAGAGGATGAAAACTTGTGCAAGTTTGCAATATAACAGAACATAAAAGATTATGGAACATATTTGCTACACTGTTCATGTCTCCTTTAACAGCAGACTCAAAAGATATGAAAAACAAAACAGTACAAATATGCAGTTAAATAGAAATTATATAAATTACTGCTGGGAACAGAAAGAGAGATAACTTCTTTGATGTCCTGCTACATTTATTCTCCCAGAAGCCCAGAGGACCCTCTCAGAACTGATAACCATTGTAAATGACACTCCCATTCATCTGTGTTACTCTGGGGAAGTCTGAAGTTAAACACCATTGTGTTACCTTGGAAGTGAAGTGAACTGCTTATGGAGTCCCAGAGATACTTTGTGAAGTACAAGAATAACCTTTGTAAGTGTGAGAGATTTATTGTATTACTGTTGCATTACTGCTTTCTCACATGACAAGAATCTTAGAAAAAGATTATGCTCTTCTAGTTACCCCTGAGCACTTGGCACACTAGAATAGATATTATCATTAATCAAGGGCATTTAAAAAAAACAAAAAAAACCAAGTTACTCACTGTTTTTGTTGAATATAGGAGCTATTTATAACAATATTATAACTCAAACTGCATTAGTACCTTTAAAAAGATAGGTTATATTTTTACCTTCTCTTGGTGCAGCAGGATCCCAAGCTGACCACATCTGAACAAAGAAAAAGGGAGTCCAGCATACGATGTAGGCAAGGACCACCACAAATGTCATTTTCACTGTGCGGATTTTTGCTTTTGAAATGAGCCTCACGCTGCTCACACGAGAGAGGGGATAAACGCCTTTGGAGGCCCTTGGAGTGAGAGCCAGAAAATGCTCCCTTCTGGTTTTTAAATTGACATTTTGCCATATTTTAAAACATATCAGGCCATAACAGATGCTTAAAATTGCAACTGGGAAAATGTAAATACTCAGGCTCATCCATGTGATGTATGCTTTGGCGCCCCATGGCTGCACAAAGTCTCCCCAACAGTCATACACACCGTTCCCGACCTCTTTAAGAGAAAATATGTACACTTGTGGAGTGCTGAAGAGCAGACTAAGCACCCAGGAGGCGATCACACAGAGCCGATCCTTTCTCTTGTGCACAGATCGAAGTGGCTGGCATATTGCCAAGCACCTGTCGATGGACATCAGCACAAGCATGTAGGTAGATGCAAACATACCTACGACTTGCACGTATTTTACCATCCTGCACAGCAAATCTGGCCCGTAGAAGCGAAACGTGATATCCCAAATGAGTTGCGGTAAGACCTGAAAGATTGCAACGACGAGATCTGCGATGCTCAGGTGCTTCATGAAGTAATACATCCGAGACTGGCTGTTCTTAGTGGTGTGGATAGCCCACAGGACGCACAGGTTGCCGGTCAGAGCGAGTAGCAGCACCAGGACAAGGACCGTCACTTCCACTTTAGCGACTTCTTCATTCCGTTTCAAAGGATTTACTGTGTTGTTCCCAAATGGACTCACATTTCCACGACTTGTGTTTCCCCATGACACATTCTGCGCAGAGTTATCCTGCTCGCGTAAAAGGTCCTCCATTGTGCGCAAAAGCGCCACTTTGGCGCAGCCAGGTGTCACATCACAAATCCAGATTCAGAACCGTTATCCATTGTAAGATTGCTCTTGTCATGCGTAATTTAATGACAGTTCATTCCGTTAAAGTTGGTCGGGTGAGTTTCCCTCAAGTTAAAGTCCTCGTCTACAGAGGAACAAAATATAATGTAATGTATAAATATAACACTTTTATTGAAAACTGCACACATATTTCAACATTTGGAACTATCAAAACTTCACAAAGAAAACATAATCATATCAAGCTTACCTTCGAAGCAATTGCACAGTTGTGTGGGGACCTCAGAGGATCACAGTCCTTATCCCTCACTACGCCCAGTTTGAAGTCTGGTTTATAGAGGCACTGTATCCTATCAATCGCGCTAACTCCCTCCCCCATCTTGTTTCTCTTTGAAGGAAACTGTCTGGGTTAAGTATGAACAGACTGCATGGTGCATTGTACGTCTTTCAGTCTTCACTGTTTCTCATGCATTGACTTTAGGTTTGACTTTGTATCGGTCCAATGA
>JANJYQ010267480.1:0-10640 GCA_024605255.1 Rastrelliger kanagurta | reverse complement strand
ACACACACACACACACACACACACACACACACACACACACACACACACACACAAAACAGAAAGAACGTGAACGCACACTGATGTTCATAAACAATCCAAAACCAACAAATTTGAAATACAATACATTTTTTGTGTTTTTGATAAAGAAAAAAAATCTTACAATATACTTATTCTCATCTAGCTTTAATAAAACATTTCAAGGAGTATCTCAGCCTAAATGCCATTTCCTGGACACTCTTAACAGATTAGGAGAACCTCTGAAGCTCCTATGGATATTGGCAGAGACAACAGTGACTTTCTAAGTTAAGTAAGTTGATAAAATGTTTTTATTCTTAGTCTGAAAAGTTGGACTGAACATACATCACTTTGAGAATTTATGACCAGTTAGAGGAGATTTCCTGCCCTGAGAATCTTGAAGGGGCTTGAGATCTACGCCTTTCTTTGAATTTGTTGAGTTATTATTTACAGAACAGGACTATAGCTGAACGTTTGTTCTACCTGCCTGGCCTTCTAAGGGGTTCTGAGATTTATGTTCACTTTCCCCTATAAATAATGAGTACCATAATATATACTAATCTATCTTTGAATGTAGGAAAGTAAAGCTCATGGAACACATTTCACTTTTTCAGAAAGGCAGATGAAGGGAAACCTCGGTGAGTTGAAGCACTGAGTCACAGAAGTTAGAGGAACAGCAGCTACCGTAGAAGTGGTAGTAGGATGTAGTATGAGGATGTTGGCTTCCTTTAAAGTGGTAGGTGAATGCTCTGTGGGTTCATGTCAAATTACACACAGACATTTGATCCACTGGTAAGATAAAGATTAGTACAGCTTTAAGTACGCAGTATATTGTATCAGAACACATCTAACACCTTACATATCACAATCCAATTGACCTGAATCAACAGTTCTTAGATACCAAACATTGCTTCATACAGGAAAGGTTGATTGTAGGATACCTGCACAGTCTCTACTGACTAATATGACTCATTTTGCAAAGTTGACAGATCTCATGTCAAAACATTTCAGGATTTCAGCATTGTTTTTGTGTGTTTTTCGTGCCTCAACAAGACTGTTCTTGTGACAAATACCTTGACATTCAGTAACCTATCACTGTGTCTGTCTGAGTGTTAGATTGACTACTTCTTATTTTCAAATATACCAAGCCTCTATATGTAATGTAACTGGAACGATCAGTGGTGAAGACCACACAGCCTTTAGCGACTGACCACTGAGTCAAACAATGGACAAGTGCTGGGAAAAGTCTGGCAGGCCTCAATATTGAGCTACGATTATTTTCCCTATGGATCTATGTGGAATGAAGGCTCTAATTGCAGGCCACGCATTCCAGTCTTTGTCAAGGTAGCTCGTGAAAGACATTCCTCTACCACCCAGCGTGTTTTCTGTTTAAATACCAGCGGAAGATAACAATCTACAAATCCTCTATTAGCAAAAATGCAGCTCTTAATTGATGGGCGACGTTGAAAGTTCAACTGCGACGTGATGCATATACGGACAAGGTTTTCTTATAATGATATTTACATTGTGTCCCAGCAGGAAGGGTTAAGTTGAATTTCAGATTCCAAGAGTGAAATTCAAAGCATCTACAGTGAAGAGGGTATAGCCTAACCCCCAGGACTTGGTTAGTGTTAAAAATCATAAATGGAAAAAACCCCACAAATTTAGTGAAAGTTCAATACTGGTTCCCATTACTCACAGTTTGTCTAGGACATTATTGTCCATGACAGACACAGACAGAATTTCATTCCAGCTTTGTAAAATAAAGCAGCTGAATTTTCCCCCCTCTGTCACTTGAGACGTAAAACAAAGACAAACAAAGTTCTGGATTTACTTTACTGCAATTGATGCTGACTTGTTTCACTTAAAAAAACATGAGACCTTGTTGGAAACTATTAATTGATTCATTTAGTTTTTGAATATGAGAAAATGCAAAGTGACCTTAGTTTTTTTTTTTAATAACCTCATAGGAATTACAGTTCTGGCACTAGAAAGAAAAAAAATCAGTAATCCTTTCCACCTCTCTTCCATCACTGCCTGTTTCCTGTGGTACCTCTCAATTCTGTGGCTTAATGAGAGCCTTGGTGAGGACTGACACATAGTAAGCACAGGGGAAATTAGCCGTAGAGTGGGTGGTACATATGAATAGGTTATTGTCAGCTTGTTTTCAGAGGTACCCTCATCTGTATCTGANATGAGTGGTGATGAATGAATGTGGGATTTACACACTGTTATGCAGTTTGCTGCACATGTAGAGGCTCTGTATGTATACTGACATGAACTTGGTGGTGTATGTCATCTGTATTTGTTTTTTTTCCTCTCTCAGTTTTGATTTGACCAAGTTTTAGAAAAAGTGTAATTTCTAGGGAGTTCAGTGAGTGGTGGTTTACATTGTGCTCCATTTATTATTTAGCACAATATCAACTGAAATTGTAAAGTTAATTACATTTGACTGAAGGCCCCGACTACAATACAATGCCTCAATTCTAATAATCCATCTTTTCTGATATGCTAGATAATACAGGCTCTTATAATCTTATAATTCATTACTCACAAACAACACAAGAAAATGATTTGACTCCTGAGATTTTTAATAGATAAAATAACACTTCAAGGTTCAAGGTTCATTTATTGTCATTCAAAAACATGCTTTCACATGAGCAGAACAAAATTTGCACTCGGTCCCAGCAGCATAATAAAGTGATAAAAATAATTACTACTAATCCTACTGTGATGCTGGTCTGTATGTCATTTGCTTGTGGAACTGAACGGCAGCTGTGATAGCCAGCATCCCTGCAGAGGTGCTCAGACCTCTGGCATCATAAAATCAGTGCATCCAGCGGGTGGTGCTCTGCAGGCTGAATCGTGTCAAACCACCCACAAATAACCAGAGCAAAAGGAGAGGTGGAACGATTCTGCTTTCAGAATAAAAGCGCTAAAGCGTTAACAAATGGATTTGTCATGTATGAATCAATGCGGTGATCAGTTGTTGTCATGACAACCTGAGATAACAATGTCTGATCAAGGTGGGGACTGGTTTGGTAAATAACTGAATCATAGTTTTTAGTAATAACAATAATATTATTATAAAATCATAACTGAGTTTGGAAAAAAGTATGTCTACTAGTGATAAGATGATAACATAGACAAGAAGTGTGACTGTTCAAATTCTGTATTAATGATCTTTTCAGCCTTTGCTTACATGTGTATGAGCTGTACTGAAGTGTTACTGCCACCGTTCTTTTGTCTTCTGTTAGATAAAAACCTAAAAGCCATGGTGCAAATTATGTAGCAGTATATGAACTGATCCTAGCTGTTACAGAGGGTCAGGAGTCAGTAAGCAGACAGGTGTCTCAGGTTTCTTATCAGTGTTTGAGTGGAAAGCTTTTATTCTGAAAAGCTGGTCAGGAAGCCTGTGTGATGTTCTGGGAAACTTGTCACTGAGCTGTCAGCTCATAATAAACCAGAGTGTGAGTGAGGGAAGCAAAAGCAGAATGTCAGCAGGGCTGCTGCACTGACTGTCAGCAGCTTTATGTAAGATAAGATAAATGATGTTTTATCAGGACCTCTGACTTCACTCACACAGACGGACACTTTGGACTTTTGGAAGTTATTATCCTCTTTTTTTCATATTTCAACTTTTTTTTCCTTTTATCCCCAAAATTTTTAATTTGAATTTCTAATGTTTAATGTGTGATGGCTAGTGTGTCATCGGTTGATGTGGGCGTTTTGTTTCTTATCGTGGTGACAGCATCTTTGGCAAACGGTGAGTAGAAAACTGCTGTTATATTCTTATTGCATGGCTTTCAGAAACAAATAGTATGCACAGACACTAGTTGGTTAAAATACTCTGCAGGTCAAATTAATGATGGAGAAGACAAACATATGAACACTGAGCATGTTATCTATTAGTTAACTGTGTGCAGTGAAGAACTGATACAAACACAGCTCAGAATGCTACAAAGTAAATAGTGCAGTGTTAAATCTGGGGAGCTGTAATGATAAGTGCAATTATGGTAATTCATTACACAAGCACAACATAAAACAGTAACAGTGATGAATTATGATGGGAGTTAGAATCACACCAGTCATTGACTTACTTACGTTTCTTTTTTTTAATTACACATTAATCAAACTTTTGTCTTCTACCATAATCATTTACTCCAGATGTCAAATTAATGACATAAACTCAACTCAAGTAATCAGCAATCAAAGTGATGAAACTGTTATCAGGTAACAACAGCCAAGTCAGCAAACTGTTTATAGGACCACTGCAGCCTGTGTTGATGCTCATCACAGATTTCTTGGAATAATCTAAACAGCGACAACCAAAATAACATGCATGCAATGAACTCATTGTCATGATGATTTGGCCATTCTTGGAAAAAGGTGATGCAAATCTCATAGGTTGGTTTAGATCTCATATTCCTCCTGCGCCACCTAGACTTCCATATGTAAATATCATAACACATGGGATGTCATATGAACCTGGTGACTTCACAGTCACTCTATATGCAGGGTGCTATTTGTGGAAAAAAATCAGACAGGGGGGCCGAGGGGTGCTTTTTTAACGTTTTTATTCATGTACATGTAAATAAATCACAACCACACTCAGACTATATGAAACCTGCTGAAGCTATTATTTTGCAGCTGTTACCGTGAAAACAATTATATAAAACAATTGTGAAATTAAATAGATAATTAAATAATAATTTTGAAACTTGAACTTTGTAGGACCATTTTATTAAAAATGATTAGAAATTTGTTTTTATTCTCAAGGATGTGATGCCAGGTTCATGCCTTGTCCTTTACTCATCTAAATACATAGAGAGATTAATTATACATAATAAAAAAAAAAAAGTTTAATGCTTATTTAAAAAGCTAGAATTTCATTCTCCAATGCTCCTTTCAGCACTGTGGATAGCACCACTCAGCCAGAAGCAAGTACATTTAATGTCATTGTTGCAAATCAATGTTTAATATTGATTAATATATATATACACTATGTGCAGCAAACATGCTGTCATTATAAAAATACCTTACAGTAAATACCTACTAGTCAGGCTAAGAAAACAGTCTGCTTCCTTTTTTATACTGCGCGGTGAGCTGCACCCCTCTTTAAGTCACATCTCTGCTAAACCCCAAGCAGAGAGGGAGGCAGCCCATCACCTATATACTGCGTCATCACATAACCTCTTATATAGTGTCATTTCTATTGTCTGTCCATTTCTGATTTGTTGCTTGCACTAATAATTGTTTTAAAGCTCTTTACTTTACTTTCTTTTAAAAGAGCTTTTTTAAAATTTTATTGTAGATAGTTTATATGTTGGGTGAAATAGCATGAGTGAGTATTATGGGAAAAGATTTTTGTTCCTACTGGGGAAAAAATATAACCTTAGCAGAAGCAGAGACATATAGACCACCCTGCACCCTGTCTATATGTTCCCACAGAGAGTTTACATTCAGTAATGCTATTTCAGGCCTAAGATAGGACAGGAACTTCTCCAACGCTTCTCAAATTGCTGTGATCCTGCACCTTCTTCATCCAGCAATCTTATGTATAGGGTTATAAGTATGGTATGGTATGGTATGGTATGGCGCATGCAGACACACTATACAGCACAGCATGGCCCCTTTGCCTGTGCCCTGTGAATATCATAGGATGTGTGTGTGTTACATATGGTAATGCTATTTAAGGCCAAAGGATATGAAAGGAAACGCTTCTCAAATTGCTGTGATCCTGCAGGTTCTTCATCTAGCATAGATGTGAGCCACAAGCTGGAGGTGGAAGGGGTCAAGCTGAGCACGCTCCCAGCAGGTGGTGTGGATGACCTTGGTGGTGGCGACGGCGGCGGTGGTGCTTTTCAGGGTGAGGCGAAGCTGTGCTCTGGCTGTGACCCGCCGGGGGTCCGGAGACGAGCAAAGAGATGCACGTGTTACACTTACAAAGACAAGGAGTGTGTGTATTACTGCCACCTGGACATCATCTGGATCAACACACCAGAGTAAGGGTCCTATAATGTTTCTATGATGCTCCTTACTCTTATAGTCTGTCTGTCTCATCATACCTCATTTCAAAAGTTACCAGTTATATTTCTTCACACTAATGGTCAGTGTCACATTACGATCTGACAATGCTTCACTGTGGTTTACTTTGTAATTGAGACCCTTCATGTTTCTCTTTTATTTGAAGCACTTTTTCACTGGAGAGGTATCATCATATTAGTACAGGTATACTGTCGAGGTTGTAATATATAACTTACGTGGGAAAGAAATTCTAAACTCTGCATTAAAAGAACATTCTTGGTTTTTTTTTAAGTCGTCACACAGTAAGGCCATCAACAAATATTAAAACAGGATTTTCCCCATATACTTGACTTTGTGAACAGTAATCCAAAACGGTCAGGAGCCTGCAGCACTCAGGTATTTTAATTCCTCTGAGGATTTCTGACAGTGGCCAACAGTCAGCGGGAGGTGAACGGGCAACTTCTTGGCCATCTCAGATGTTTTGATTGTTACTGAATAACCCTAGACACTGAAACAGCAGCAGTTTAACATGCTATTATGCTAAAGCTGACATCTCTCAAGCAGATTTGGAGTTGCCAGGACCACTATTTCTCTACTATTTTACATTGCTTTACATGCATTTTTTTAAATTTTCATTTTAAATCAGCTTCACAAATTGTAGAAGTGAAACTGTACATTGCGAAACGCCAGGTGTTGCCTGTCTGTAGCATCAAGCAGATTAGCTGACAGATGTATCCACTCTTTGTTGACCCTATAAACAGGAGACTTCAGGATAGCTTGGGTTGTCAAGGCAGTGTGTAAACACATCTTTCAGCCAGTTTCAGTTTAGAAAGGTATGAGAAAACTGGGGTGGGAGTGACAGTGAGGGTGTGGGTGGTTGATATTTGGTCATCCATCTGCTATCAGTTCTTTAATTGCAAAGTCTTCTTTTGAGGTGTGGCCACAAGAGCTGAGATGAGGTTTTCAGCCTGCAGGGAGCAGTGCAGCGACTGTTTTCTGCTCTGCATGTGCAGAACTTGATTCGAAAAATGTTGAAATGAAGTGCTGTGCTGATTCCAATTTAAACAAGTGAATGAGTGTATGGAGCGTACTACAGTGCTGATTTGCTTTTGTAAAAAAGACATTCACTTTAGACCATCTGACTAACAGCAAACCTCAGCGTGATGAGATCAAAGCCATGAGTCCTGATAAGCCCTTCTCTGCAGTAACGCCTTACAGATGAAGCTGAAATTTATCTGGAAACAACCTTCTAGATTTATCTTTGTTTGGTATGCATGGGTAATACCATGTGGTGTAAATCAAGGTGCAGCTGGAAGGCCATTCCTCCGCTAATGGGTCACTAGAGGTCGACATTACCTGTTTCCATTCTGAATTCATTTTTAGCTGGACTGGCAGTGTGCTAGCTCTCTATAGCGCCATGTTGGAGGTTCCCATTCTTGTTGTTTTTTAAATGAATCTGTGTGGAGTTTCAGGGAGCTTTACGGTGGAGCCCTGAAATAAGATGATAATAAAAAACACACCTTTACCAACCAAAACATGTCACATGGAGATTGAAGCACCAAGCTGCTGTTAAAAAACACAGCTAGCCTGGAAAGCAGCTAGAAGATAATTAGCATCACTAGCATAGCTGTGTCATGTGTAGCACAGACTGTATACAAAAAGGTGTAAGCAGTTTAACAGCACTGTGCTCAAGAGCTGGAAGGTGTGTTTATGATGTGTGTCTGTCCTGAAAGACGTCACTGTGTAGATATGAAGCCATAGCTGTTGGACTATTAGCAATTCTGCCTAAGAAATCGCATTTTTTCACAATAGAAACAGTAGTTGTTATAGTTGTTATAATTAGCATTAGAATAACTTTGACTCTTTTTTTTTACATCATACATCACAAGGTATTAGTGGCAAGTATTGCTCTTGCAACTGCATTTAAAACCTTTTTTTTTGACTCAATGGTTATATGTCATGAGAAATGCTACACTTTGCAAACAAATATTACTGGGACCACTACAGAGAATTAAAGACAAACATTGAATATCCATAATTTCACATGATAGACAACTACCACTGACTATCCCTGTAACAAACTTGCCACATTGTCCATACATAGTCCAGCCATAGGTTTTGAGCTAGTCTTCTTGAAAAGCTACTAAAAGAGTAGATAAAGTACTTTATAGTATTAAGCAGCAGGGTGTGATTTGTACCTCTAACAAAAGTATTGTCATCCTAGGGAAGGACAAGACATATCCCGCTAAACCAATAACAACCATTTGAAAACACTAGCAGTTCACGGCTGGTTTTGGCGGAGTCTCCTGCACATTAGAAATGAGAGTCAACCTCCCGGAGTCTGGAGTGAGCAAGAGTGCACGCCAGAAAGTGGCTATGTGTGTGTTTGTGTGAATCTCCATACAGCACATCCTGATTGCTCTGTGTTGCTTATTAGGCCTAGAGTGATCTAGGCTACTTTTTTGAGAGGCTCAATAAATCTTAAGGCATGTTGGAGTGATTAGCGCTTTTCCATGATCCTGAAAGTTCATTTGGTTATCCCGCGAACATATTGCAGACGTCTTGTCTTGTTGGTTGGTGGGTTCGACTTTACTAGTTTCAAATGTGATAAGTATACTGATGTTAAATCAAGTTAAAAAGTTAAAAAAAGATCATCTCTCCTTTCTTTGGACAAACTACACATGCACCTCACATGTTCTCGTTCACCTTTGAACTTGTTTTTGTTCTGAATCTTTTTCTGAAGTGCTATTCCTTATTTAGCTGCTATGAATCAGCGCTTAATTTGAACAGTGTTATCAAACCATGTGGCCTCAATAGTCATTCTCTGGATAGGATTTAAACTTTATTTTCAAATATATCACTGACAAATGCATGCAACAAATATCTTAAAGTTCACCTCGGTTGTAATGGAGCAGCTGTATGTTGTGATTGAAGGTTCACACGGGAGCATGTATAAAATATTTGGTAAGACTACAATGAAGTACCTGAGGTTTGATATAGGACAGCCTAAGTACCTGCAGCTGTTACGGTACAGTCACCTCACCTTTTGACTTTACTCCTCTGACTACGCACATTTTCATGACTCTTCTTGTCGTGAAGATTTTAGATTTGTTACCGATGTCGCCTAAAATGATGCAAAATGATGAAAACAATGCAAAGCTGCAAGTTAAACGACCTTTGCATTCTTCATAAGCCAAAGTCACGTCAGGTACACTGTGAGCCTACCACTGTGAGTTGAAAGCTAAAGATCAAACGTAAGGGTCAGGTGCACATATGCTTAGATTAGCAGCAGATAGTGGTTGTAATTCTTTAGAAGCTATTGTCAGTAGATGTTGAATATGCTGAGAGTTATCGAGGGGTGACTTTTGGAATGTGAACCTGAAACCATTTAGTTTAGTGAAAGTTAAAAAATGGTTGTCATCATACTTGAAGCACATATATGGTTTCTGTAAATATATGAGTAGATTCTGTTATACCTGGTATGGGTTTAACTTTCAGCTAACCCTGATGGAACAGAGCACAGTGTTATATTTAAATTCTTGTCATGCCAGGCTATTGTAAGTCATAAAATGGAGCTGCTACGCATGAATCTCATTTCATTTACTTTAAAGGAACACTGTGGGGGGTTTTTTGGGCATGCTAGCAAGTGTTTTGGTGACACTGACTACATCCTACAATGTATCTTTAACAGTAACACTATAGATTTTTACCTCTTTGGCTAAATGAAGATGTAGCCATTGGTAGAACATAAATCATTGTCACAAACACAGCTGATAAATCCTCCTCTTTCAGTTTAGTATGTGCCAGTTCTGTCTCATTTGACAGTCATTGGTTATTAATTTGCAAATGTAGTTTACCTTTACAACAATTTCTATCAAGGCAGTAAACAGCGAGGCATACCCTAACATCTCAGCATCAAAGAACAGGTTTCATATTCTGTCTCATACTTGACATACTCTGCAGTTAGTAGCTTTTATTATCAATTACAGTATATGGATAAAAATTTCAACCACAAGTTGAGAGTGTTTTTGACTCCATATATATAACCATAAAAGAGATGTCATGACTGTAAAAGTGGTGTCAGGACCACAGGAAATATTTAAAGTGGCATTTTAACAATTTTGTGCCATAGTATATGGGTTCATAAGATAACAGAGATAAAAAAAAGATCAAAGTCTAACCAGCAGAAGCAGACATACCCTAAGCTCCTAATGTAGGTCAAGGTCCAAAAACAATGTATTCTGCATTTCTCATAATGCAACCAATGGCTTATGTTAGATGCCTCATATATATTTCAGATTTCATACATCAAGGTAATATTGTATGTTTTTGTTGGTAGTCTCCAAACCCAACAAAACAAAGATAAAAATATAACTGATGACATTATCAAGGATATGGCCAGACATCACAGTGTGTAACAGACCTTATGCCATGAACCAGACCTCTTCTCAGGGTTTTCTAATAATGTACCTAGGAAAGATGTTAAGATTTGTAGAGATGCTTGTACTTTCCAGTCAGCTGCCCCACAGCTTTGAAATAATTTCCCAGTATTCTTGAGGTCCACTGTGGACCACTTTTTTTTTTTTTTTTTTTTTAAA
>JANJYQ010267361.1:209-11719 GCA_024605255.1 Rastrelliger kanagurta | reverse complement strand
TGTGTGTGTGTGTGTGTGTGTGTGTGTGTGTGTGTGTGTGTGTGTGTGTGTGTGTGGTTTAATCAAATTTAAAGGGGCTAAAATGTGAAAATGAATAACTTGCACACATTAGATTTTTTGTGGACCCAGCATAACATTTCTGCTTTTATTTCATTTAGAGAGAACATATTAAAGGATTATAGTAAAATGTCTAAGCAGTGTAACCATAAAAACTTTGTACTAAATAAGTCAACACAAAATTCTCAATAAAACACCATATTAACTAGTTTGGCATGATCTTACATTATAACTTTTTATATAAGGTAAGGTAATGGATTACAGTTGTTTTAAATATTACATTTAATCTGGGGAATCATGTCAATCAGGAAACATTTCAGTTATTTAAATGAAGTAATTATTAGTGTAAGTCCACTTAAATACACTGTTGGTGATACAATATTGAATATGTATTTTCAGGAACATTCAGTCCTACATACTAAATGTACATTTTAACAAACGTGATGCAGCTTTTAAAACTATTTTTTAACATATTTTTGAATTGTTCATCTTGCCATCCCTATTTGTCACATGTAGATATATTATACTTTGATATATGACTGAACTAGACAAAAAGAGCAGGAAAAAAATAAGTACAGATGAAATAGTGACATCATTTACTTCTCTCTGATGGACCCCACTTTATAGCTCCAGAGCATCAAATTGCCCGGGGTATAGATCCATTTGGTGTCACATTATGCTGGACACTGTGGCGCCTCATATGGTGCAGAGGCAGATAAAGAGAACAGGGTGTCCAATAGTCTTGTCTGTGTCCGGCCACCAAGGCTAGGGCCGGCGGGAAGGGAGGCAGCGTCCAGGCAGGCTTGACCGTAATAAAAAGAGGAGAGAGTCAGCTTGGATTATCCTCACACTGACCCCGGGGATGCATACACGTGTACAGACACAGACACACACATCTAAGAAAAGGCCTTCGCCCTCTCTCATTATTTGCTCGGCATTGATTTAAAGTGAAAATGACTCTAATTATAGACGTCAGCCAATTTCAAAACCAATTTCTGTCTCTTCAATGAGGACAATGCGGTTTTATTCAACACAGTCACACAAAGGCCTGGAGATAATTCTCTGGACTTCAAATCCAAGGACAGTATTTCAGTGTCCTTTCCATTGGGGTAATGTAAGGATGGGTGCATGGCCCCCTTATTTTCTCAGCTCTCTCTTGAACTCTTTTGGTCCAATTATCCACTCATTTTTATCATTATTCTGCCAATGCTATGAGTATGATAGTCATCACGACATCACTGTCTTGACTCAAATCTAAGCCTGCCTCACTTATATATCAATATGAATGATGTGACACCCTCTTTCATCAATCCTTCTAAGACTGAACTCCCGGTGAACTCAGCCAGTCCTCCTGTTCAACACAACAAAAGATAAAAGTAACCTCTTTCACTTTTCTTCCTACTCACAAACTTGCCAATAAAAGTTATATCAAACAGATATAAAAATGCTCTTCAATTTAAAATGTTCCCTGTGGAGTTTTCTTATAAAAAGACAAAAAATTACTTTCAAATTCAGTGATTACATTTAGTGTTACTCACCAAAACTCTGTGTATCCTTGACAGCTTTTCTCTCTTTTATAAAAAGTTTGCAAAATTGATTTTTCTGAAAAGTTTCTCAGATTAATTTTTAAATGCTTTCAGTTTTCTTCCTCCCTGCCTTTGTTGCAATGTTTCTTTGTACATTTTAGTTATCTGAGTGAAATAATGTAAAGCACTAACAGTAATGTGTGTCATCTCACCAGTGTGTATGCGACAAATAAACAGGGAGCAACTTATTACAAAAACTTTACTCTACTAGAGGTCACAAAGTCTACAGAGCTCCAGACATCGCTGACGTTAGTTCCTATCCTGGATGACTGCAGTCCAGAAACGGAAGCAATTGTTATTCATCATTGGTCATGATGAATAATTCCATAGCTGAAGCAATATTATTAAAGTAAAAAAAAAAATAGGCCTAGCACATTGTGATTTATGTCTGACTAACATCCATTGATCAGGATTATCAGGGTACGTATTTATCAAAGTGCTAAAAGTGACATTTTGGACTTTTGTGACAAATTAAAAACAAAATCCTTCACTTTTACATCTACACACAAACTTAAAGAGTATCAGCTATTTATCATTTTACTTATTAATTTAAAATACTTCCAATAATAAGAGAAGCCCAGATGTTTCTGTTGGTTAAAGCTGGTCTTTTGGCTGAGATGAGTGTATACCTTAAGGAGTGATTATAGAATGATGAGTAATATGTAATTGATGCAATATATATAATTCATAACAGGGCATGACATTTTACAGCTGCTACTTTCATGCAATTATCTCTAGTTTCATATTTGACTGGGTGTCCCTCCACTTTTTTTTCATTTGTAGTAATGATAGACACAGCAACAACAATACATCTGGGGGTGCTTGTTGTTTGCTATCATCTTCCATGTGTGTTTATTTTCCTTTATTACATATTTTCTCAGATGCGCCGCACCTCTTCTATCAGCTGCACAACTTTCTTCCTGCTCCACTTTATTTCCTATTTCAGCCAATTTCCTATTATTTCTTTCCAATTTGCATACTTGTACATATTGCATTCGCTTGAAAGATATATAAAAGCTCTGTTTTTCTGAATAAACAAGATCAGGAAAAGTAGGAAAATTATTTAGTTAATTCAGAAATAATTTAAGTGAATCCATCTTCATACCTTAAATTTATGTCATTATTCTGTAACATTTAAACAACAATATCCATGTCATGAGTCTGCACTTGTCAGAAAAAGAACCACATTTCTGTTCTAAGAACTGAGGAAAAATATTCAGTCATATTCAAATATAAACATTTGGATCATAACAAATAAAACATGTGATTGTTTAAATTGTGAAAAGTGGGAAAGATCATGTTCCTTCACTTGAGTTCCTTAAGTTCAGACACACAAACCTGAAGTTGTTTCTTCCATGTTCTCCTTTCTTTCCTCAGGTCACCGCACTCTCTACATCGGGGTTCATGTTCCCCTGGGCAGGAGGTCACACCGTCGTCACCGTCATCACGGACACAGACACAGGAAGAGATCCAAGGAGAGGGACTCTTCGACTGACGACGGACGGGAATCCCCTTCACACAGTAAGTGTCAGAAACTTAATGTAGTTTAAATTCAAAAGCAAAAAACTTCAAATCACTGCCTGCTGCTAATTTAACTCGTCCCATGTGCTGTAGCAGACACACCGGCTCAGAGGGTGCAGTTTCTGTTGGGGACAGAGGATGGCGATGAGGAACACATCCCCCACGCCCTGTTTACTGAGCTGGATGAAATCTGCCTCAGGGAGGGTGAGGACGCAGAGTGGAAAGAGACAGCCAGGTACACCGCTGCAGTCGGCTGCATGGGCTGGGTCTGGCCAGATGCTGCGTTTTTCCTCTGATGCACCTGAGATTTTGATTTTGTTAGTGTCTGACTGTAAGCTGTTATCATGAGGTTATTGTTATGGCGCCATATCCCTCAGGGTGTTTACATTTTAATTCATATTACACTATACTTTATTTCACTTTATCACAACTCACACAAGCACTTTCAAACTCTAAATTCAAATTCAAATACACAAGTAACATCTAGTCTTGATTACCTACACAATTTTAACCACCACAATGCTCTGTCTTCATTTTCACAGTTTCCCATGAAAAACATTAATTTACTGAGTTGTTTTGTTCCTGTATGCAGGTGGCTTAAATTTGAGGAGGATGTTGAGGATGGCGGCGAACGGTGGAGTAAACCCTACGTAGCCACTCTGTCTCTACACAGTCTTTTTGAGCTTCGCAGTTGCATCATGAATGGCACAGTGATGCTGGACATGAGGGCCAACTCACTGGAAGAGATCGCAGGTATAGACACCATTAAAAAAGTGTCCAGTAGTCTTAAAACTGAAATATGTCACATCCAAACTGACTAAAATGACATATCAGTTCCACAAGGCTCCAGTCTTGGCCCCCTTCTGATTGTGGTTTACCTGCCCTCAGCCTATACTCACTTTCTGGAAAACAATAGAATATAATACTATTTATGTGGATTTACACAGTACCACTATGGAATTGTTTTTGGAGTCAAAGAGTGAGCACTAGTATTGTTAATGTTAACACATTAAATTTGACCCATTTTTACATGAGATAAGTAAAAAAAATCATTTTTTTGATAAACTTAACATACAAACAAGGAAATATATGCGGCACATATTAATCCAAGTATCCAAAAATGTTAAATCTTCACATCTAATAAATAGTTGTTTTATGTAATATTGGACCAATATATAGTGTTTTTTCCTCATAAAAAACTAAAAAACTAACTCTTTCTGTTGTCAGAACATTCAATTAAGGATTAATCTCACATTTATATATGGCTGATGAAGTGTTTGTTATTGAGACTGTGAGGAAATTCTGTGACAGGTCAGAATATCACAGTTGGGGAAAACATATTCACTAAGACCAAGATGCACTGGCTTCCTGTGTGTAAGAAGTGACTGGAAGTGCTACTGTTAGTTTACTCAATACTGAATGGTTTACGGCCAAAATCCATTTCAGAGCTACTGTTTGTTTTGAACCATCCAGACCACTCAGGCAGTCTGGGACCTCTCAGATCTGTCTGGCACAGGTTTTGCTTTGTGTCCCCGGGGCCAAAACTAAACATGGAGAAACAGCATTATTTTTTAATGCAATTCATACTCACCCTAACTCTCAGAAAACCTGAAGGTCAGCTTCCACTTTGAGCAATATCAAATCCATAAATTTCAGGCTCAAAGTTTTTCCTTGGTCCATTTTCTACAAAAATTGATATTTCTTACATATCTTAATATATTTTTATGCCTTATAAAAAAACACAAACTTCTTGTTGAAATATGCTTATAAACATGTCATTCCTGCTACCATTAATATACATTTTAAAATTACTATTTCAAAGCTTTGTAACAGGCCATAGTACCAACATCATGATAATTTACCCTCAAATACAGTCAACTAATCAAAATTACTCTAAAATGCTTCTACATGTACAGGCTCATTTGACCCATTTTATAATAATAGGAATAAGGGAAGTGTGTTTTTAGCTTTTGAAAGCAGCAAATTTAATATTTATGTGAGTGTTTTTAAACTGTGCAGCTACAGAGATGTGGTAAACTTAACCTGGTTCAGTGTGATTAAATCAGCAGCAGTAGGTCAGTTTTTGGTGGAATAATCAGCTTAGCATCTCTTGCTGCTACTCGGGGACAGACGCTATGAAGCTTTTTGTTAATATAAAAAATGAAATGTGGAAACCTGTAGTACAGCTGTGTGTTTAACTTCTCAGACATGGTTCTGGATCAGCACGAGGTGTCGGGCCCCGTAGGTCAGGATGCAAGGAAGAGGATCCGAGAGGCCCTGCTCAAACAGCATCATCACCAAAACCACAAGAAACTGGCCAACCGTATCCCCATTGTTCGCTCCTTTGCCGATATCGGCAAGAAGCAGTCTGAGCCGCACTCCATGGACAAGAATGGTGAGGACACACACACACCAGCGCACACACCTGCAGTCTGTTCCATACACTGTATTATTCTCTGCTTTGACCATGGTGACCATACAGTATATCTGGTGTATGTAAATATAAACAGTATGTTTCTATGTATAATGTTGTAATCCTTCGCATGTTTTTTCCACCTGTGACTTGCTGTTTAACTGCCGTGTGATATCTCATTTTCTCCTCTTGTTTGTGTTTCTCCATGTTTGTGTGTGTCCTGTCTGATGTATTTTTCATGTATGTGCGTGTGTGCATGTGTCTGTGTGCCATTCACTTAACTAGTAAATGGCCTCTATTATCAACCTGTAAAATCACCCAGGTGTTTACCTGAAAAAGCACTTCCCAAGAATGCTTCACCTAGAAAGGCCTTTTCATGTGCGGCATGGCCGCGGTGTGTGTGTTGTGTGTCATGTCTGTCCACCGCTTCGTCGCCTTTAAGCTCCTCCAGGAGCCTCCAGACTTCAGACATGCAGTTTGGCGAAACTAAGACCAAACGTCTTAGTGTCCTTCAAGCATTTGCACAAGGCTACTGTCCCATCTCACAAGAAGATACAGAGCAGGAAATCTGCACAGGCAACCAGGGCGCCTAAGCTGATGCTAAATACTAAAAGTCTAGTGATAGCAGTAGTCCTAATAGTATTAAGGGAACTTATGAAAAGGCGAGAGTATCATCATGAGGTTAGAATCGGTCAAGAACTGAGAAAAAAAATAAAACTTCTGCATTCTTAAACACATGCAGCTTTTTCTTTATGCAAAGCTCACAGTGGAGATGTTCTTGTAGCTGTGCTATTTCTGTGATGCCATAAAAAGGAAGACGCTGGTTTCAAGTATGCAGACGTTTTCCCTACAAACATTTTATGCTTTAAACATTTTAGAATACACTTGGGGTAAATGGTAGTCATTCTGCACAGTGATTTCAGGGAACGTTTTGTTTAGCAGTATTCATGATAATACTCTCCACTTGTTATCATTGTCCATAATATGTGTATAGACTATAAATCCTAAGAGCTTCATGATATATTCATAATCATCATTAATTAACAGAGATAGCTTTACTTGCTTCAAATTCATGGTTTAACTTCATAACATAACACATAATCTACATTCCTTGCCTTTTTGTTTAGGGAAATAGCTTAGGAACATCTTGGGAAAATATTCACTTTCTTGCTGAGAGTTAGATGAGAAGATCGATCCGGCTCTCATGTTTAGAGAGTGATATTGATCTTCTCATCTGACTCTTGGCAAGAAAGCAAGTAAGTATTTCCTAGTCTGCTTTAACGGTAGTATCATCCCATCCTCACTGAAACAGCTGGCATTTTGAGCAAGGCACATTTCAGTATTCCCTTTAAGGCCTGTGCTGGTTTGCTCAAACAGCTGCGGCTGGCACATTCACATCACAAATTGCTTGAAATTGAAATGCACAAGCAATCTTTGACTTTGTTTCAGCAAAACTAAAATGCACCGAAAAAGCTGAAATAAAATGAAAAATGAAATGAAGGTTAAAGATTGCTTCATGTTTAACTAGAATCCTGACTGGAAATCCTGAGCTAAAATCACCATATCCACTGCGCCACTGATCATTCATCACATTTTATTATTACACTTACTCACCAGGTGCACCCTGAAAAAAAAGGTACAATATTGTATCTATTGTGACTAGGGTTGAACCTTTATTTCGATAAAGGTGCAGCACCTACAACAAAAGGTACCGGTGTTGTATCGTATTTTTCAGAGAATGTAACTGTACCCTGCAGTCACTCACTGGAGACCTTTTGTCTTTGTGTGGGAAAGAAATATTGTGAGAGTCTGACATAATGTTGGTTCCCCTCCTCCACCCCCAACCCCCGCTCTGCCTGACAGGCCAAACGGTCTCACCTCAGTCCCAGCCGGCTAACAATGAAGGCAAACAGGATGTCAGCCGAGAAAACAGTGCCGTCGACTTCAGCAAGGTGAGAGAGCAGACCCACCGCTGATCATGCTGTTTATCTACGGGTACTGATAGCTGGACACATAACTACTGCTGTATGTTTAACTTAAGCTTGGGTTACGTGTGAAATGGTCACTGAATTCCTCTTTGCCCTACATGTGGTAGACTTATTCACATGCAGCCTAATCATTGGATCTCATTACCATTTTTTTATCTGTATTAAACATTTTAATCTAAAGTTAATTTTCATGTTTTGGTTTTTGCTTTGCTTCTGTGTCACAGATTGACCTCCACTTCATGAAGAAAATCCCTCCTGGTGCTGAAGCGTCCAATGTCCTGGTGGGAGAGTTGGAATTCCTAGACCGCCCCGTGGTGGCTTTCATCCGCCTGTCGCCCGCTGTGCTGCTCAACGGCCTGGCTGAGGTTCCCATCACCACCAGGTTATACGCTAAATGCAGGAGTAAATGTGCTGGAAAAAAAAGAAAGAAAAAGATTTTATCCTAAACCCTGTACCCTGCTATCTTCTTTTGTTGCACAGGTTTCTTTTCATCCTGCTAGGTCCTCTGGGGAAAGGTCCGCAGTATCATGAAATTGGTCGGTCTATTGCCACCCTGATGACTGATGAGGTGAGGCCTTAGTCTAGACGCGTTACAGTGCCGCACATGAATATCACATGCTGTACATTATAGGACTGTTATCACTGATGCATGAATGTGTGAGCAGTATTTCTGTTGTAGCCGAGGTGGTGGTGGTGGAGCTGATGTTAAAATATGAGGCTGCAAAAAACTTAAATCTGACAGTTCTTTCAATAATTGGCAGCTGTTTTGCATCTTTTTCTTGCAGTACAATGAGAATATGACAACCTATAATTCAGATAACCTTTGTTCTAGAAATGATCATATGAGGTAAGGTAAGATAAACTTTATTCATCCTCCTAGGGGGAAAATCAGAATTGACACAACAGTAGTCTTGTACTGGTGTAGTGAATAAAATAAAATAAAATAAAATAGTTAACAATCTTTAGAAAAAAATATATACAAAAAACAATCTCTAAAAAACCTGTTATTATATAAATCTAAAATATACATAATGTTCCTGTAATTAAACAGTAAGGACAGTCTCAGTCTTATTAGAGGAATGAAAACTAATCTGTAAAAGTCAAACAAAGTGAAGTATTTTTTAAATGGAGAAATGAAGTGAAATGGAGTGCAAGTAGCTCAAACTTGTAGTTAAGCACTGTACTTGAGTATGTTGTTTTCCATCACTGGCTGTCAGTTCCATTATAAAAATCCCTCTTAGTTGTTGTAACAAAAGACAGCAGTGCAAAGCATCTTATTTTCTTACTTACAATCATGTATTTATGTTCAAATTCTAATACTTGTGTCCCAAACTGGAATAATAAATATGGGATATTTTTCATATGTGTTCTGATGGTTATGTATAGCTCTATGGTTGCTTAGGGAGTATAGAAAAAACAACCCGCAAGTCAAAAGTCCACCTAAAGAAGCAGAAAAAAAGACCCCAAAAATAACACCATATGAATTTTGACTGAACTTGACCTCTGTTAAAGAGCAAGAGAAAAGCCTCTGGGGGATCAACAGAGTATGACATAAAAAACGTAACAGGATTTCCCACAGTGCAGCCACAGTACAGTATGAGCTAATACTACTGACCATGCCTTTTTTTTCTCTGATTCGGTAGCAGTCCTGTGGGATATATGAAAATAGAAGCGTTTGGATGTCAACCTACTTCATCACACATGGGAATGAATTACACCGCCGTGTGCTTAGATCAAAACTGACTTGCCTTGCAGTCATTTTATGCAAGGGAATATTTCTCTCAGACATTTGTGGGGAAAGTGAAATTCACTTTCACCTGTGTCATAGTCTTGTTAATATTTTGTTCACTTTATGTATGAATGTAGTGTTTCCGTCTCTTTCATGCCATCAACAATCAGACAGTTCCTCCCACACTCACTAATGTATTGTATATTTACTGTTTCATGTTCAATATATAGTGTTAGGAGATTGTTTTTATTGTTTAACAGTCCAGATAACATATTGAATTAAGTTATTAATTAGGTACTTATGCTGCGTTCAAGACAAGTTGGAAGTAACTGAGTCGGAGCTCAGAAATTTATGAATCCAACATCATAGGCTTTTGATGAACAGGACAAATATCTGCAGCAGCAACATATGCTCATATTGGAAGCAGGTTAGGCATGTGTGAAAACATCGACAAATACGTTTTGTTACAATTCCATTCTTACCATGAACAACGAAGGCTGATATATTTCCAAGTTGGAAAGTCACAGCTCTGAGATGATACCTGAATTGCCGACCTGTAATTTCCAAGTTTGACTCCGTTCAATTCATTTTTCACAACTCTGAACTCGTTTTTTTCTGACTTCCGAGTTGTCTTGAACGCAGCCTTAAATTAACTTGTTTAAATTTGGTCAAATCAGAAATGCTCATTAACAGAACATCTCCTAAATAAAAAAAACGGTTTACAAGCTCTACTTGTAGTAACAACAAAAAAACTCACAAATTCATGCATCAGTGATAACAGTCCTACAATATACAGTTACCCTACCTTACCCTAAAATACACAGAGCTGATTACATTTATGCATACATACAAATAATCTTACTCATATATGTATGTATTTTTTTTTTTACATTTCTCCTTGCTCTTGTACAGATTTTCCATGATGTCGCTTACAAGGCCAAAGACAGAAACGACCTGGTGGCGGGCATTGATGAGTTTCTGGACCAGGTGACAGTGCTGCCCCCTGGAGAGTGGGACCCCTCCATCAGAATAGAACCTCCTAAAAATGTGCCCTCTCAGGTAAACTCCCTATCGCTGCAAAAAAAAAAAAAGCCTCTCACAGTTCCTTGTAACCTAAAATAAGAGATCTGTTAAAAGTTTGGGTGTGTCTATGTATATTACCGTTGTTTTATAATGCGTCTGCCAGCCTGCTGAGAAATATTTAAACATCTGTGATCTCCTCTAATCTCGACTGGGTTGTACTCTGCGCTTTGATGCCTCTCCCCAGGGTTGTGCTCTCAATCCTTTCCAAAACATTAGCTATTTTCCCTCCATTAGTTATTTCGGTCTGTGACGACTGTGAAAAGTGATCTGCCATCTTGTTTTTGTGGAGAGAGAGAAAAATTCTGTTATCTAACAGAAAGCTGCCCCAGATGATTTAAAACAAAAAAAAAAGCAGAGGTTGTTTTAGGTCCTCTTCCTCTCGTTATTAGGCTCCTATGGTGAATTAATGACACTCCACTGCGCAATTAGCTTGTTATGCTGATGAACTTTGTATCAGAATATGCTACATTCAGAAAGACACTGCTGGAATTAAAGCTTGGTTAAAAACTGGGTTGACTCGGTGGAGATGTAAGCATAACTGACTCTTGTTCTTGTTATGATCCTCGTGATGATGAGCAGCAACAGGCAAAGTTGACTGACAGTGATTTTAACCACACAGGAAAAGCGTAAAATTCCACCTGTTCCCAACGGAGTGGCGGATCTGGGAGAGTCAGAGGAGCATGGAGGGCACGGTGGCCCCGAGCTCCAGCGTACAGGAAGGTAAGTGTAGGAGAAAACACTGTGATTTGTGACATGAGCTCTGGAAGCTCCTCTTTGTCCCCGTCTTCCTGTCGCCTTGTAGCTGCCTCTGTGTCCCCAAACTATAAATTTAGCTCTTAAGAAGAATAAGACTATCCTACTGGCTCATGCATCATTCTTCACACTTGAACTTCTTACACTGAACCTTAACTTTAAATTCATCTGAGCACTCTATCCCACGTCAAGTCACATTCTTTAATATTGCATCATTGTTATATTATTTAAAAACCCTGTGAGTGCAGTATTCTCACTCACGTACAGTATAATGCGCACTGCTCCTCACGTTGCAGATTGTATCCACTTGCAAAATGAATGTGGAATTGGGTTAGTCATGACACATGTTATCAATGTGCCAGCATTCATTTGCTAACACT
>JANJYQ010267212.1:2554-14374 GCA_024605255.1 Rastrelliger kanagurta | reverse complement strand
TGTGTGTGTGTGTGTGTGTGTGTGTGTGTGTGTGTGTGTGTGTGTGTGTCTGTGTCTGTGTCAACTTCAGTGTCACCAACTCTTTGAAGAGATCCTCCTCCTGTGCTCTGAGATCCATTGAGCCACAAATAGCAACATTTTTCTTATTTCCACAGACTCATCCTTCATTTTAATAATCATTATGGTAAAAAAGGTAAAACTGCTCCTGCATAAGGATGTTTTTTTTTTAAATAATTACATCATTGGGGGAAAAAGACAAGGGTGAAGTTTCTGAGGCTAACACTGTTCTAATTACCAATCTGTACTGTGTTGAATTATAATCAAATTATAAAATTGATCATTTTAAAGTAAGTCTTTATAACTTGATTTATTAATTTTAATTTTCTGTCTCAATTTTAGGAAAGAAAAAAAAGGGAAAAAAACTGCAAAAAAGTAATCAAACTTGATAATTAATAACTATCTACTTTCCTATTCCCTCGCTGTGTTGTGTTAAAACAAGTGCTGAATGATGAACCTGATGATGAAAATTTTAATAGAAAATGGAATTCTTAAATTTAACCTTATTGCATTTACTCTGCCACTTCCATCTCACAAATCATTTGTTTTCTGCTTTAATATTTATAGTTATGTATAAGCAGGGCTGGCTTTAGTCCTTTTGGTCCCCAAGGTGAGAACAGACACCATCAGGCACCCTAACATACACGAGTAGGTGAGTAGATATCTCCTGGTTGTTTCTGATAGTTAAACAATAGATGTTTATTATGTCTATTACTTCTTAGTTACCTCTAAGTTGTGATATATGCATTACTAACATAACAAAAAATGTTGCGCCATGGAAATAAGTTACAACGCCAAGATACCAAGCACATTATTTTAAGACAGTACAGGTCTAGTTTTGCTGTCAACGTTGTCTCCCAGGTAACAGTGGCAATCCTTGAGAATGCTTTATCACTACAAAAAGGCACAGTTTGTTATTGCAGTAAATTAACAAGTGGCACACCATTTTCTGAAAAGATATTTACCTAAGCTATCGTGAAAAAGAGCAGAACATCTGCATTTGAAGTCAGACTGGTACTTGACTGACAACTTCCTGCCTTCGGTTTTTCACTGATTCGCAGAGCTCCACTTCTTAATGTCTCAAACTTATGCACTGAAACTCAAGTGAATCCATCACTGTTTGAATAAACATGCCAGAGCAAGTGAAAATGAAGGTCATGTATTGAGCCTCTTTGTTTTCTTCTAACCCCATATATGAAGAGGATGATGTCATTTTTGTCAAACAGATAAGGTATAATGACTATAATACTCTTAAGCTTTCCTGCAACAGTGTCCTACCACCTCTTGTGTTTTCAAGTTCATAGATTCAAAAGATATGAAGTATGACACGCATTTAAACATTTCACAATGAAACCTAGCTTCATGTTTACAACAACGATCTGAATCAACTCTATAAAATCTGGCAGACCACCTGTTGAACCCGGAGCCAAGACTATTCCAGTGGAGTGACTGAAGCCACTGTGAAACATTGTGTTTGCCATCTGGACAAATGATTCACAGGGGGATTTTGTTTTACTGTGCTATTTAAATGTTCTTCCTCAGCAGTCAACTACACTGTTGACAGTTTTCTATGCTGTCAAGATGGCTGAACAGTTTTCACTGTCATTTAGATGGCATGCAACCATGACTGAATTATTGCAACACACTGTATTCTGGCATCAGTAGAATAAAGATTGCAAATATTGAAGCTGGTTTATTACACAGCAGCCAGGTTTTAACGGGTACTAGGAAAAGAAACAACATCACACCAAACTTTGCTTCTCTATATTGGTAACCTTTGACATTTACAATTGATTTTAAGTTTTAACTACTTGTTTTTAAAGCTTTGAATGGTCAGACACTCTCCTGTATTTGTAAGCTTTTACCTCCTCACGAGCCTGATTGTTGCCTAATATCCTTAATGAGGGCCCTACGAAGGTTCCTTCATATCATTTCATCACTAGAGGTGATCGGGCCTTTGCTACTGGGGCGCCATGGCTGTGAAAGTTCCTGTCTGGAGAGATCAGGCAGACTAACTCAGTGACTTCTTCTTAAAAATCACTTCTATCATATGGCCTTTCTTAACTGCTGATATTTGCTGTGTTGTTATTATCGCATATTGTCATTGATTTATTCTGATATTTTATTTGCATTAACTGTTTGACTGTAAAGCACTCCATAACTTTGTTTTGACTGGTGCTATATAATTAAAGTTATTATTGGCATTATTATTAACTGATGCTTCACTGCAAGAGACAGCAGAAATGTTTGGAAGCCGTGGTTATACCTGACCATATACTTAAGAAAGCTGTGTGTCGCTTCAAAGTGCAGTCCAAAAACATATAAAAGCTGTGAGTGGTATTCTAGAAAATTATATGAGAATTAGGAAATATGTCTTTCCTGAGAGTAAGCTCCAGGAGTGTATGCTGTTTGCTCAGGTATTTTGTTGTCAAGGAAACAAATAGTTAAGTCTCTATGAAAGGACATTTCAACTATGTCCTTAAAAGGTCAACTTCACCAATTTTCAAGTTCATTCCTATGGTTTCAATGTGGGTAGAATTAAAATTTCTTTCACCACCCATCTGCACAAGTCCACTGGGTGATGGAAACCCTCGTGGAAATCCTGCAGATATTGGAGGTCTGCCTTAGACTACAAACTATGTTTCATCATTTTCCGCAGCGATGCGGTGTAGGTCTCCCCAAACACTCAGTCTACCGTGGTATGCTAACGATAGGGAAAAGCAGACCCTAGCATATCACACTACTAAATACTTGGATGTGAACATATTTGGAAGAAAACTAATTGCTGAATATTGCACTGTGGAATCAGACACAACAGAGTATGGAAGAGAAAGTGACCAACCACCAGTCATTCTACCAGCAACAACAACCCAACAAAACAGAGAACTCTGACCCAAAACCCCTAACCCTAATCCTAACATAAAATAACACAAAAAGTTTTACAGTATAATGTTGGACAAGATATGTGGTGGTCTTATACAATTTATGAGACTGGATATCATTCTGTGAACCTACAAAAAAAAATATATATATATATATATATAGTGGAGAAACTGCCACAGCTGTATCAACACTAACACTAACCCTATGTTACAGTGGCAGCCAAACGAAAAGCCTTGCAGTCTGGGTAGCTTTACAGCATCAACCGGTGCCCAGTGAGGATCATCAGAGAGGACGAAGACATAACTGAAAAGTTCATGCAGCAACAAGCTTCACAGTACTCTGATAAACCTAACTTTTCTCACAGAATATTACATTAGACTTTACCAACTCTGAATACAGAACAGCATATCAGTAACTGTCTTATTTTACTTTTTGCGGCTACATTCAGCATAAGCATTTCACTCCTTATTGTCCAAACCTATATAAAAAAACAGTATTGGTTTGCAGTTTTTTGTTGGGTTTTTTTTTACCCTTTTGTCCACAGTCGTTTCCCAAACCAAGCTGAAATGAAGGCGGCAGACTCTAAGGTTTTTGGCTATCCACTGGTAGCTTTGATAGCATCCTTGCTTGTGTACAACTCTAGGTAAGTTTGCAATGACTTTTTAATTTTCCTTGCACACCGGTATGATATGTCCAGAGTTGTTGAGTAAAAATGAAAAATGAAGCCTCAGTACAGAAAGATAATGCTGCTCACAAACATTGTCTGGACTAGAATGCGCACAGCGGATTCTGGTTGTCATAGGAAAGGTATGCAGACTCTATAGCCCTTTCTCAGTTTAATTTAGTCATAAGGCACTACTTTTGGTTCACTTTGGTTCTTTCTCAAACTATCAGGGGAAAAAGGTAATTTCTATGTTTGTGTTTGCCTTTATTTTTGATGATAAGTGGCAGAGAAGACAACAGGAAACAAGGAGAGAGAAAAGGAACGACTTGCAGGAATCGAACCATTGGCGCTGCCATTACGTGGCATGCGCAGTAACCACTCAACTACCAAAGTGCTTCACAAAGTCCTAATACTTTTTATTACAGCAAAAGTCATTGCAACTGGTTTTGATGGATCTGTTTTATCTGCTCATCTGTATGGGAACTCTTTATTTATTTAATTTTGTTCATCAAGCATGAAATATTTCCCTTTGATTGAGGCACAGTGCTTAGTCAAAAAAGGTACAATATCCTTCAAAAACATGCTCGGGCAAATCAGATGGGGAGAAAAACATCAAAATGTTTTAGTTTTACTCCCTCTTCATTCTGGAACAATTATTCTCTCTTTTATTTCACTGTGCTGTCTGAACATGCTCCCTGTGCTCTTGTATTGTCCGAGGACAAAATTCCTTAGTTCTAACATTATTTGGAAGTGAGATTTTGCTCCAACACAAATATCCGACAAGCTCTCCATAAATTCCAGTAGAGTATGTACCAAGGTTATCTGCAACATCATACACACAGCAGTTTTGACTTGTATGCCAAATAAAAGAATGTTAAATCTTTATTTTTCTAGGCTGGCAATACTTTTTAGAAGTTCTAACACAGCACTATGTCCCAATCTCATTTTTAAAAAAAATCATAATCAACCTTGCAGAGAATAGGAAGGCAGAACTACATAAGCAACAGTCTGAGAAATGGAGGCATATTAGCTAAAACCAGCAGTAATTTTGTAATTTGTTTTCCCGTGATAATGNGCTGGCAATACTTTTTAGAAGTTCTAACACAGCACTATGTCCCAATCTCATTTTTAAAAAAAAATCATAATCAACCTTGCAGAGAATAGGAAGGCAGAACTACATAAGCAACAGTCTGAGAAATGGAGGCATATTAGCTAAAACCAGCAGTAATTTTGTAATTTGTTTTCCCATGATAATATGTCAAGTGGACCACAGCACTCGACAATCATCCACATACAGAATGAGACATGGCTGATTTCATTCTTTATTAGTAGTGTATTATTAAAAAAACTGTATCATCATGAAATGAATATTGAGTTTCAGAACTGCTGTGTGCTTAACAACTATGTGTGAGTAAAACCTGGATATCTTTTTTTTCCTTCAAAGCCTATATACAGACTTTAAAATTGGTGCATATTAGGAACTTCTCTGCTCCCTGGCACTGAGCAAATACTTTATGGGTTACACTGTAGAAAAATGCTCCTTGAAATGCTCTTTTTTTCTTTTGTAGGGCATGGAGAGAGGACCATTACTCCCCAGAGCTAATATAATTGGGTTGCACTCACATAGGTCTGTCATCATCTCTGAAATTATCTAATCATCAACCTCACAATTATGTTCCTTTTAGGATGAGTGTAAAAAAAAATCTTTTAAAAAAGGATTGAAACTGATGTAATAAAATGCAATACTTTGGCTAACTCATCAGTACACCTTTGCGGTACAGTGAATATGCTTTCAGCAGCAGGTGGGCTATATTTTTCTCAATTACATTTAAGGCAGTTCTCTCATGTCTGTTATCTTCAGAATATTCACTCAGTGTACTATGTATATTTCTAACAGGATCATCTCCTATATATAAAGAACTGACATACCTCTGCAAGAGATCACAAGGCCATACGTAAGTCGAGGATGCTTTCAGTCTTCCTTGGTGTTTCAGATCTGTAAATATTTACAGATCCAATTCATCTGAAAAACACAAGAAATTTCTGTTTAAATTATTCAAACTAATGAGCC
The DNA here is from genome assembly GCA_024605255.1 of Rastrelliger kanagurta. Classification (NCBI taxonomy): domain Eukaryota; kingdom Metazoa; phylum Chordata; class Actinopteri; order Scombriformes; family Scombridae; genus Rastrelliger; species Rastrelliger kanagurta. The sequence goes on along the minus strand of JANJYQ010267212.1, from coordinate 8,699 downwards.
TCTTGTACAGCATCAATCATACAGTAATCTATATAACCTGTGTTGCCCTTTTTAGATTTTTTCTTTTTATGTACTTGTATTGTTGTCTTAACATGTTGCTGACTAATGAATCTTTCAAACTAGCTGGCAAATTGTGTTTGACTACGACTGAAAAATGTGGAATTAACATAAAAGAAAGGGAAAAAAAATCACTGAAAATGTTTCAAACAGAAGTTGTGGTTAAGACAGACATTATTTAGCAGTATTTTAGCAAAAATTACAAAAAAATACCTCAATTATGCAAGCTTAATGGTGCATGTACAATGGAAATATTAGCATATATGTGCTAAAGTTAAATAATGTGTTCACCTTTGACCATACTCTCTCTCTCCCCGCTCCATCATTAACCTCAAACTTTGGCTACCATATTGTTAATGGGGTGGGAAGTGCCCATTCGATTCAAACGGTAAAACTTTGCTAATGACTGATTGTTTTCCAGTATTACAACTTTATAATTTGAAATGTATGGAACTGAATGAGTCATAAGCTCATTAACATGCATTCATTATGACCTGTAAGGTAGTAATTAAGTTAAAATTATATCCAGATGTAATATTCGTGCAAGGAGGTGTTGTCCTGGTTTTCCCACCCCAGCCTTGTCAATGTGTAAGAGGCAGGATGTGAATATATGACAATGAACAGAAGACCAAAGGAGCCAATCCTTACAGGCATCACTAGTGGAAATCTGTCTCATTTCTAGTTTCAAGAAAGTTCTAAGGAAGCATTGGCAGTAGTTGCAGTTGAGGATGCATAATGTACTGTAGACACTGACTAGTGTATGTTTCATAGGTTGGTCATTGAGCAGGAGCCCTAAACTGACCTCACCATTTTAACTTGTTTCATGCTTAAAATGGTAGGAACTTGTACTCCACATTGTGTACTGATTTCATGGTTTACTCAGGAACACTGTAATGTTCAGTATGTGCATGGATATCCTCTCATATCATTGCTAAAATTCAGAATTTACTAATAGTTACATGCAGCTCTACCCTACTTTTATTGTGTTTGTGTTCATAGCACCCTATGCTTATTTTTATGTCTATAAACCAGAATATAGGCATTACTTTTTCAGAGTAACAACGTGTTACTATGCTGTACATTTGAAAATGCAGATATGTTCAGAAACAGTGTGTTTTCTTAACATCTCTGATACTCATTTTCTGGGAAATTGAATTCGTACCAAATCAAGCAACGGGCTGAGTGGACCAGGCAGTGCAGAGAGTGGTATTGGTCATTACAACACTGCTTTTGTAGCAACTGCAAATCATTTCAGTACCACCTCCTTTCTGACAATATAAACAGAGACAGTTTGATTAATATGCTTGAACCTTCCATGCTCCCTGCCAGTTGACATGCATGCTCTCTTGGTCAACCTCTGTTTGTAGGATGTTGGAGAGCCCTAGGAATTTCCTGGGCCCATGGACTATTGGCAGCTGGTACTGGGGTAGTACTGGCAGAGCAAGCATTTGCAAGCTTATTAACTCCCCAATACACCTTGCTGCAGACTTAACTTGCTGTGTCAAGTCCCATTCTCACTGAGCAAATGTCTAACATTAGTTATGCTTACGCAGCTAACAGAACTAGACTAGTTTGAGACAACTGGGGAACTCTTGGCAAATTCAATTTAAGCATAAAAGTATACTGAAAATGAAATTGTGAGCCTGTGTAATCTTAATACTTGGGCAAGGCAGCAAGTGCACAGTGTGGTCACTGAAGCAAATGCAGAGCTTTGTATTGTCTGCAAATGTGTAATTTTGCTCGAATGTGCCCTGGTTGCTTAGTGACGTCTCTTTATCGGGGCTGGGTTGAGCTGTTCATGACAGGCAAGAATGGGTGCTTTTTTGCCATCTAACAAGCACAATGTATTCAGAAAGAATTCTTTTTAGAGGCAGCAGTAAAAAGCATGTACAACACTGACACATTTGATTAAATAACGGTCAGAGATCCTTGGTGTGGTTGAAAAAAAGTAACAAGGAAGATAAGGTTGATTTGGCAATTCCCCTTAAAAGATATGGTTTCACTGAGTCTGTGGAACATCTTTGTTCAGTTTTTTTTTTTTTTGTAATGAAACTAATACATGAAGTCAAAAACTTTCTTTTCTCTTTTTGATTTATTTTAAGCACCAGTTGTGTTGTATTGTACACACTGTTCTCAGTGAATGTAGCACATATCAAATTCACCATTATTAATCATTATTATTTTCTTCCCTGCTTGGCTTCCCCACACCAAAGAGTAAAAAAAATACCATTACAAATTGGCGAGTACATTAGGTAGGCAGTGCTGCTGGCTCTAAAATATCCAACTAAAAAGGGCCCCTGTTGTGACAGAATCAGGTGAAAGCTGTATGGAACAGCATGTTACGGATGAGAATGTTTTAGACTCCATGCAAACCCCATTTTCTATATTTCCCCTCAGGCTAAAATCACTTTAGTGGCTAATGTAACAAGACTGACTTTAATGTTAGCTAACCCTGCTCTTCAATCAGCTAAAGTTAACATTAGCACACTTCAAAAAATAGTCTTCTAAAAAAATTGCAACAACACAATGATGCTGACAAGTTTGGCATGTCCTGATGTGTTCTGCTAAATGACAACCATGATTAATGTTCTTGTATGCAAGCAGTGTGACCCAAGGTAAAAGCTCAAAAGAATTTACGTAAATAGGAGAGCCATATTTCTATTTAAAAATGCTAATATGACACACAAATGATGATATTCAAGTGATAAATTAGATACAGCAACAGATTTACAGATGCAATTAATCAGTATTTAATTTTAGTAGCTAACATTACAAGGCTTAGGGTTTTTTTTAATTTTGTTTTGTAAGATTTCTTGCAGACATAGACACCTCTATTTGACAGTTATGAGACAGGAAACCACAGGACAGAGAGGAGGATGGATCTCCAGCCAGGATTTGAACCGGGACCGGCTGCTCATGTGGTATGCGCTCATACCACTCAACTTCCTGTGACAAGGCTGAGTTAAGACGTTAGCTCGCCCTGCTGTTCAGTCGGTGCTGAAAAGTTAACATTAGCACACTTCAAAAAGTAGCTTACTGTTGACTGTCGCCATAAAAACACAAAACACATTGCAAGAATGCCATGATGCTGAAAATATTAATTTAAGTTAAATCAACAACATTTTAATAATGTGTTCTGCTAAAAGACAACCATGATTCATGTTCCCTCATGCGAGAAGCGTGACCAAAGGTAAAATCTCAAAAGAACCGTTAGTGTAATTCTATTTTAAAATGCTAATATGACATAAAAAATGATATTCAAGTGATAAATTAGAGACTCATACAGATTTACAGATGCAAATCAGTCAGAATTTAATTATGCATTGTGTTTTAGGAGATATGTAATTTTATGAATACTAATGAGACCATCTTAAACACTCCCCCCACCCCACCCCCAGTAGTGTGGCTGAAAAACAAGTCTATGCAATTTTGTCTTGTTTTCTGTTTTCAAGGACTAAAAATACAACTTGATGTCAACTTTCCTGCTGTTAAAAATCCATATCCAAGTTCTCCTTATTCGTTTTGACCACCTTCTTAAAGTAAGTTTCCAAATGATGAAAAACATACAGCTGTAACAAAACTTTTTTTTATACTCTTGATTTTGAACTTCACTCAAAAACCCCATGAGTTATTTCGTAGAGTGTATGGTTGTAAACACCTGTTGAATTCTGCAATCTCTTCAGTAATTGCTCATGCGACTTTTGAAAGGATAAAACCACTGTTATTCTTTTTTTTCTCCCCAACTGCAGAGAAAAAGCAACAACATGTTTGTCTCTTTCAGTTATTTCTGATTTCCTTTCCTATGTATTTGGCGTACATTGGTTCTGACTCGAGACGTAAATCTTTAAACTACTTATGCTTTTAATGGGGTGAGCTGATAGGAACGAGACATATATAGAATAGATTTAGATTGATATAGAATAGATTAATACCTGACTTTAACTTCTGAATGTATTTTTATTTTGCTGTTTTTCCTTAAAGAAGATGTTTGATCAAACAGCGAGTCAGCAGATGAAATATTGATCGTTCTTGTGCTACTGCCTGGACGTTCTTTTATGAATTCATCAGTATATGTGGGAGTTACAATATAGATATTTTTTTTCTCCTGTTGATACATTTTCAAAATTTAGTCTAATGAATATTCTGCCAAGTTTCTCTTTTGTCACTCACGCTGCAGAATGATGAATATTTACACAGGGTCATACGCTGCATCTGAGTTAGGGTCACCCAGTATGTAATCATGAAACGCGTATACGCCTACTGTATAGAGATGAATTTTAAGTACGCTCTTGGTTTTGAGGTCACTGTAACAGAACAATGACAAGCAAATAACTGAGCATTAACAGCCACTTGATTCAGAGTTACAATCTCCTCCTTAGGCTGTGTCTCCTTCTGCCATGACCGCGACATTAAACCTCCAGTCTCAGCGGCCGTCATCCTCCATGAAGCTCATAGTCATACTCTTTTGAACCATTATATTTAAAGCAGGTTCCACTCTTCGTATCGGCATCTCTTTTAATTAACATTCAAGGACGTATAAAAAATCCAGAGACATATTTCCAAGCTTGGAAAATTAAGTAAGAAATTTTGACCCCGTGCAGCCTTGGGGTCAAATTCCCTCTTTCGCTTAAATCCCAATGCATCAATTAACTGTAGAGACATTCATCAAAAGCAGTCCTCTCCCTTAGCTACTGCACTGTTGAATGTTAATGTAAAACCTGCCATTATGACCACAAAAGACAGATGCGGTGGAATTCTAATGTATAAACATGCTACGGAGATAAAGATTAGGATCAAACAGGCCCTATGGAGAATGTATGCCACTATGTACTTTACTGTTAATGCCTTGGAGATAGGAAATTAATTCGGGAAAAAAAAAAAAAAAAAAAACACACAACGGGGAAAAAAAGCCAAGTGGAAAATTGATATATGCTACGGCTGTCAGGAAATGAGGGGTTGTAGTGTTATCATCTCTGCTTTGTATTTGAGATTGTGTGCATGAATGTCCTGGGCATGCATGTGGAAAATTATTATTTCTGAGCTCCTACAGATATTGTGCGGTAGAAAGAAAAAAAAAAGTTCCAAGAATATTTTACTTTTACAGCATATGATCATCACTTAATGTATATCATTGTAAGAGCTTGATCTGAGAAAACTCTCCAGGAGATCAAGGGATAGTTAAAGGAGGTGTACAGATGTTAAAAGCGGTGGTAAGGGTGGTGGTGGTGGGGTGGTGATAAACGAATGATGGGCACTCAATGGCGTTCCAGTGAAATTCCCATGAAAGTGAGTGGATTCGCTGTTTGAATAAATGTCAAAGAAACGACTTTGTTCTGACATTTTGAGAGCTCTCTACTTCACTCGCCCATTGTCTACTCATGTGAACCTCTTTCATTTTTTTTTATTATTTTTTTGTGTAATGACATGCAATTTTGATTTCTTCTTCTAAAAAGGACGTTCTTTTATGCCCTCATGTGAAATTGCAGACACGAGACAGACCTCGGAGAAGCGTAAATGCACAACGCTGGAATTTTTGTTGCCAGAAAAGTAAAGCCCACTTTTCTCATAATTGTATTTTTTAAAAATGGAAGAAAAGAATAGATGACAGCTTTTGCAACGCTCTGCATCTGCAGTCCCACCCCTACAAATAACAGCAGTCGGCCCATCTCCTCAGTGTCTTCTCAGCTGTCATTCAGGACACCTTCAATAAAGTTAATAAACTGTAATTGTTTATTGTCACTGTGTTTACCCAGCCATCACATCACGGGCTTGATGTAGAAGTTGCTCTGAATTTAAATATGCTTTCAAGGAGCTGCACTGAACAAACGTAGGCACATTAACTGGAAGTCTATGGATCTATCCATCTGACAGAGTTGATAGACTGCCAAACTGGTGTCCTTCCAGTTACCAAGTTGCCACTATAACATCCCTTTGGCCAAACCAATACACATCAGTGGTAATATTACAGACTCAAAATAGAATAAGGAAGAATATGCCTTGAAAAATGTACAAAAAAAGAGGGGGCATGGCACTCACTACACTCTTGACGTTTGTCCTTTTCATGTCCATTGAGGATTCAACCTGTCTT
>JANJYQ010266889.1:0-12393 GCA_024605255.1 Rastrelliger kanagurta | reverse complement strand
GTACACACTGTCCATTTAGTACATTTGCCATAATGAATATGCAATATGGGGCATTTTAACCCCAGTCTGTAAACTACAAGTAGGAGGAATTAGAAATAGATATGTTATTTATCACGTATATTGCCAATTATCAAATATGAAGGTGATTTTGCTGACACTAATTGTGTCTATAAATAATACTTCTGAAGGGCAGGTATTAACAGGCTGTGCACACGTGACTTCTGTCACTGTGGAGAGGAGGAGAAGGATGCACAATGACACAATATACAGAGAACTGACTTTTTCCACCATGTTAATAATTTTGGAGCTCTATATTTTTTTTATTTTACAAACCACATTGTCTTTGTCATAAATACTCTCTTATATGTCAGTTTTATACCTCACTATATTTGTTACCCTCTTCCAGTAGAACCTGATCAAATTTTATTTTGCCCTTGTAACTTTTTGATCATTCAACTATCCACTAACACACGCAAAACGCTCATTTAAATACTGCTGTCTCCACCCCGTTGCACCTGTTTCCATTTAGTTATTCTTACCAGATCACCTGCAACACCCATGCAAACAATCTATTGCATTGTGCACGCAATAGTAAATCAGACCCTAAGTCTTTAATCGTGTGATCCTGAGCAGTTTTATCCCACTATGAAAAACAGAACATATCTACATAATACATGCTGAGCAATATGAAAGACGCAATCCTCCCACCCGCTCCCAAAAATCTCGAGCTGCTTATTTACTCAGGCTTAAGGGACCAAGATGCTCTTTTTGAAAACATTTAAGAGAAACTGAATCAACACACACATATACACACACACACTCACATACACATATACGTACATAAACTGAGATGCACAAAGAGAAAATAAAACACACTACATCTCCTGATTTGAGAATAAATTGTGCCACAGGGGGAACTGATGTGTCAGTATGACTCAAATCTATCTACCACTCGCCCTCCATCGCTCTCTCTCTCTCTCCTCTTTTTCTTGGTTTCACTGTCAGACTCTCTCATATCAACATGTCTCTCCACTCTTCTTTGTTTCTGTTTTCTTCCTTAATCTGACTTCCTTTCTTTAGCTACCCTATATATATTTCACTGTCTCTTCTCTCTCCCCTCTGAATAAACCTCACATATTTTCCGCTTTAACACTCTTGCCCCCCCCACCCCTCATTTCCCTTTCTCTCCTCTTCCATCTCCATCTCTCATTCTAATTTTCTCAGATCTCCTAATCCTCCCTCCTCCTCCTGTCATCTTGCACATGTTCTGATGAAGCAGAATGCACCACTAATAGCTCCTTTATTAATTTAAAGCAGGACAGTCGTTAAAGGAGTGAGCGAACTCAAGACAGAAAAGATTACTCTCTTCTCTGGGAGGAAAAAAGAGTGAAACAGAAAGAAAGACACATATTACAGGGTTAGAAATAAAGAAATATGAAGAAATATATGAGAGGTAATATAAAAAAGATCTTAGAAATGACTCTTCATCTCTTGGGTCAGTTGCTGTGTTGCTGATTACAGTTATTTTGCAGCAGTGGAAATTATCAATTGATAAGAATCAAAGGACAAGGCCATCTTTTTACACTCAATACCAAACAAACAGTTATATAAGGAGGTGTGCTCATAACCATGTGAAATATTTCTTCTTGATTTAACCTGACAGCCTAAGCTGAAAGGAAACTGCCAAATGAAAAGAGTCATCATCATTTCTTGTTCTTTAGATTTTCCTTACCTGAAGGAATTTATTCAGCATGAAATGTCACTCATTAATGTTGCATGGGTATTTTGAACCTGACTGGCCAATTCATGTGCTATAACCTGTGTTTACTTTGTCATAGTCATGTGTCATAGTCAAATAGTTGTTATTTTCACACCGATTGGTTGCAGAACATTTCTATCATGAGTTTGTCAGAGCAAAAAAGTTAGAAATGCTGGCATGCTGCTGAGAAACAGAAAAACCATGACAATGGTCAAGGGACAGTTGGGAGCAAGCTCAAAGGAAACCTGTATCCTTTCTGTGATGATGGGAATAAATGGCACTTACTGGTACAATACTGTAATATTAAGGCTCTTAGTTAATTTCCCTAGGTGTAACAAATTCCCCCCATTATTCATGATTGTCAATTAGTCTCTCCGCTGTGAACTTGTTACTAATACCATGTCTATGTATTTCACTTTATGTGTTAGTTTATTTCCTTTTTGGGACACTTGTCCCTCTGGGTGTGGCTATGGTCACTTTGTCTGTGTTGTGTCTTTGCTTGCCTCTCTGTGGTGTTTTTCAGAAAAAGTCACTGTTTGATATTGTCCGTATTGTGATATTCTGCCAATATAGCAGACTCGCACGACCTTAAAGAATGCATTTACCATACATAATCAGCTTTTAGGCTATATGTATATGGGCTATATGTATTAGATTGCATGTTTGATGTCATGACCCTACATGTGTCCCTGCAGTATTATTTGTTTGCTGTTGAACTTGACCCTTTACACTGATGCTTGGCCCTTAGGAGACAGACACAAAACACTACTGACTAAGCCAGTGTGCCAAGCATTTCCATATCATAAACAAAGGAAATAGAAAGGACACTTACACTTCATCTGCCTCACCACAGGCTTATTGGGCTCCAGCCAGTNAGAGAGAGAGAGAGAGAGAGAGAGAGAGAGAGAGAGAGAGAGAGAGAGAGAGAGTTAGATGTTGATTTCCTAAAAAGTCCTAATATTAAAATATAAGTTTAGTTCACAAGATTTTTCAAATCAAATCTTTTCATATTTCTTACAAATTATTGAATTAATGTTGAAAACATCAGAAAGTTTACACTGAGATGAAATGTCTGAATGCATCATTGATTATGTTTCTGTTTTATTGTACATTCTATTATAATACACTGTTGCCCATAACCTTTTTTTCCTCTTTCCTGAAATCACTGATAAAGTGTATACCTGTATGTCTATCTCTATCTCAAAACTTTATTGATGAATCTCTTCCAAACATATCACAATGAAAATAAAATCACAATTAGTGTTTAACTGTAGTCAGGCTTAAACAAAACTTTGGGTTGTGAAACAACAGAATGAAGGTTTTGTTTAAATTCTTTATCCTTGGTCAGTTTAACAGGAGATTGCATGCATATTGTTGTCCAATATTACTCTTTCACATGTCACACAGTCAGTAATATTGAGTGTGGCCACGCCTTGCATGTGTGCAGATAAGTGCATTTATGTGTTGTGACATACTGACCACAAGCTTTTTAATGTTGTCAGTGGGAAACGGACAACACAGCAAACGTCTTGTCTTTTATAGCGCCAAACAAATGCATTAATTCAATTCTCCTGCTCAAAAGTGATTACAGATGCATTTAAATAGGAATAAACAGAGAATTCTGTCTGGAAACAAAATGATTCCAACTTTACAGGCAACAATGTATATAAATTCTTGACCATTCAAACCCTGCTGGGTGGACTTTTAATGCTTTATACCCTTTTGTATTGTAACACCTTATGCTGGAGTTTGTTGTTTTTTCAAGTTGGTTTTGCATATTAAATACAACTCCAGGACAGCTGAGCTTTTGGTGAGACTAAGTATCTGGTCCCTTTTGCGTGCGTGTGTGTGTGTGTGAGAAATATAGAAGCTGATTTTGTCATTATTTGTCATTTGAAGTTGACTGCTTCCTGACTGAGATCCAACATTCCCATTTAGGCCACAATGGCTCAGTACAGCACACTCTTTGAGTACTTTATCAGTTTCTTAATATTTGTTCTACTGCTGTGATTATGTGAAGGTTTGGAGAATATGTTTTTGGAAAGGCCAACATTTGTATCATTTATGTGTTGACAAATAGTCTTGTCTTAGCAAAACAACAGAGTTAGATAACAAAATGGTTATTACTTCCTTTCATTGCAATATTCAATAAAAACTCAATATAAACAAATGTGTTTTGCCTCAGGCTAAAATCAAGAGACTGGAAGCCTCCTGATTAGGATCATTTACTGAGATACACATTGCTGTTAACAGCTGATTAGATCAAATAATCAATTAGTCAACCAAAGGAAATTACTCATCAACAATTTTGATAATCACAAAATCATTTATAACAATATCAAGCTGCATGAGAAACCTTTTTTTGATATTTTATAGACTAAACAATTACTAATTGATCAACTGATGAATCATAATAAAAAAAAATACTTGTTAGTTGAGGTTCTGTGTGTGTTATACAGTACTGTAGTTACCCTCTGTTTCTCAGGATCAACATATCGAATACCAAAGTAGTCTTTCTCGAGTAGGTTGTAGTGGTTACACACATGATCTAACAGGAACTGGCCTTTGGTGTCTCTCTGTAAAGAAGAAAAACACAAAAGCATGTTAAAAAGTTTTTTGGCAGTCAAAATTTTTGATTAAAAAAAACGTTTTCTATCCATGCTGACAAATGTCTCATAAATCTCTCAGATGCCTCTCATACTCACTGCAGCAAACAATCCCCTCTTGAATAACATTTCTGTGAAGTACACATAGCTTTATAAGGGTGTAACATGTTAGTGGGAAGACCTCTTTGTGATGATATAAGCTGTGGGTCCCATCCAGACTCATGCCAGTAAATACAACCTACATGCAGATCATAAGCATAGTTGCAGACACAAAAAATCAATAATCACTCTGCATTTATTACCTGCCCTTCAGTCAAGAGCTAATATTCACATACAGGCATGCATACAGCAGGCAAAAGTGTGTGCATAAAATAACACTCTCAAATGTATGTAAAGCTGTGGCATAAAATTGAATATGCATATTGTCTGATTTATTTACACTAGACACACACATGCTGAAACTGAACAAATGCACTTTCCATTCTCACCTTCCTAACCTTTCTACTAAAGCTGTCAATATTCATAAGACTGTCATTTTGTCATATGATATGTATCATGTGCTCCCTGAAGTGATCGTATATGTGTGCTGATGTGTATGTGATTGCTTGTTTCCTATAAACGCTTCATAACCTGCTGATCGAGGTAAAATCCATGCTCAGTTAAGCAGAATAGATTGATTCAGTAGGAAATTGTCCATTTGTCCTCCATTGTGATGTACTTACTGTTGCATGGGGGCACACACACACACACACACAGACACAAAGAGCCACATCTGTTTTTTTTTGACTACAGCTTGTCAGTAAAACTGCCAATCAACACTAATGTCAGCATGCTATAAACCCACAGCAGATCTCCATGACAACTGATCATTTCTTTTATGTGTTGAAACAAATTAGTAAAGCCTTATCATGTCTACTTTGTTCTAAACACTCAGGACACCTGTCTTGATTGTTTTCATGAAGGATTTCACACAGTTTTTTTCACTTCAAGAGTACTACAAGTTTTTCTGGCAAAAGTGTCTCAACTCCTTCCTTCACTTTCAACTGAGAATGACTATTGTGATGTACTTTGGGTGGAAAAGCTCCTTATATCCCTGCCTTTTCTTCTTCTGTCCAATAGAGTTGGGCATGCAATTTCAGCAGTGGTTGGTATGCTTTGTTCTTTTTCAGCAAGCAAACTGAGGACATTTGCAGTAATTTGGCTCTACAGTTGAATGGTTTAGCAGAAAAGTATTTAATAGTTCTACCTAGGCATGCAGTTTTGCAAAACTATGTCCACTGTGTACAGACACATCTTTAAGGAGGGTCAGCAGTTAAAGTAGAGCTGCCCTCTGTCACACCAATATGTATATCTTTATCTGACTTATGAGGGTTTATGAGCAGATCAAGCTATGATTGCTTCTTTTGAAAGGATTATTTTTTAAGGGATTCCTAAAGGGGATGGAAATTGCCTGTATTTTCCCAGATAAACTAATTAAAACAAAATAAAATATTGAAAAAAATATTAATTAGTGGAACAGAAATATATTTAGTTTTCTTACCTGACCCCTCAGAAATATCCATTTGTAAACCAGTGTTGTAGCTGATTACAGATAAATAACTGAATGAGAGATCTGAGCTGGTGCTTTTACATCTTTTTCATCACCAAATGATGCACTTGCATCCCTTACAGCCAACTGGTTTTCATTTGTATTAAACAATCTATGTTCCTATTTAAATTAAGTAAGAGGAAAATAACTAGAAGGAAGATTATGACCCCTGGTCAGTTATTACAGCGGCAGGTGTGTTATCAGACTTTATTTATCATTAACATAAATTCCTGTACATGCTGTACATATGTTATGTTTCATAAACACAGTCATCTATCACAGAGGCAACCATTCAAAATAAGCAAAACAGCAGATTCACATCTCTTTTTGAGTCATGCTCCATTTCTCAGTACACAATCTGTTATATGCTGTAATTGTAGCAGCACGTTGTAGGTGTTAATATAACAGCCACAAAAAAAGCAAAATATTTCCTGCAAATGTCTCAGCGGCAAAACGACTGAAACATTGTAAAAATCCGAACAGCACAGTGATAAAAATAGCAGATATGCGCTGATTAATCTTTAATGTTCATGTTTAATTAATTGTTTTCACATTTTACTGTTTTAATGTCTGTTTCTTCCAACTACATCTAATGAATAAAAAAATAGAGTGGATGTATAGATGTAATTTTGGTTAAAGTGAAGGCTATTTATCATTAACTGTATATAAATTTAAATACACTCAATGACATTAATAAATATCTAGATTTGCTTTTTTACATGCATTCTGTCTGTATGTGTAAAATACTGTCTCACTTTACCAATAGGTGTCATGCAGATTTTTTTTGGCTATAACTTAATTGTAGTCACCTATAACATTTTTATTTCAGCGCAGGCATCTAGTCATGAATATATTTAAATTTAATAAGCCTTACATTAGTTAGATTGGGCACACAAATGGAGAATATTTTGCTTGTTAACTTATTAGATGTTCACATTAGCCGGTCACACCCACCAATAGCACACTTTCATTGTCAGTATATTGTGGTATAAATCTTAAAGCATTCAAGGTCGAATTAGACTCAAGGTGGATGTTCAGCAGTCGTTGAAAAGTTATCTCAAAGTTGCTTAAAGTTGTTCAAAAACTGTCCTCTGAGTCTACAAAAACCACCAGAAGTCAAACAGAGTTGCAGAGCAATAAAGATTTAAGCCTATTCGTCCTGCTGGCAGAACAAAAAAGCTGGAGCCAATACATAGATCCACAGAACCTACATCAACACCCGTCTGCTGTCTGCTCTATTCATCCTATTCCACTTTCTTGTAAGATAGCAGGATTCTGCTTTAGCTTAGCTGCGCAACTATCTGCCAGCTAATAGTAGCCTCGAACAGCACAGGATAGGAGTCCTCAGCACCGCATTACTTCCCCTACTCCCCCCACCACTGAGTTCTTACAGCTGCACTCCCCTCTTTATCACCTTAACCTTCTTCTCGTCATTCAGCTGTTACCTGCCATAGTTAGCAAAGAGTCCCAGCTGATGAAGAAAATTACTTTTTAAAAAAATCAATTACAACAGTAAAGTAGGTAAGATCTCATCAATGAATACTCACGCCACTATTTCTGTCTTTCCAACTTCATGCAATCTGAGTAATTTATGCTCAGATTCTGGCCACTATGACATGTATTTGAGTACACCTGCCCTTCACCAATGAAATCAGGGCAAACACAGGTTGAGCAGTTGTGGAAAGAACAAGATATTATAAAAGCAAATCCAGGTCAATTCAACAGACAATGAAGACAAATTAAAAATAAAACAAGTACACAATACACAATACACAATACACAGAAGGAGTTCACATATAGGCTAATCATGCAGTTCATGTGCACATTATCATATGAATATTTAATTGACCACCGTTCCCAGTTGCACAGCCATTTTTCTGATGGAATGTTATACAAACAAGATTGCATTCGTATTTATTTCTCTGAATTTAAAAACTGCACAGTTAGAGGCATGTCCCTGCTGACCTTTGTTATATCACTGCAGCAACAATCAGCTGTGGGTGATCTCTCAGACATGAAGTCCCTATTGGCTGGTTCAGGTTTACTGTTATATCACTGTGGCACAAGTAAGGTGAAACGAGTATGTCTGCCTGTGGGTGTAGCTGTGATCATTCGTGTATCATCATGTATCATGCTGGCCTGCCTATAAGTGTGTGTGAGTCAGGTAAATACCTCTTGTCCATGTAAGCTGCAATGTCTCCAGTAGTATTTGTGTGTTTGTGGGTTTGAGTGTGTCTGTCTAAAACTCTTTAGGATTTTGGGCGACAACAGTGCTACTAAGCTGTTAAATCTGAAGAGCAGACAGACAGAAACAGACATTGACACAGAGGAAACCAAATAAAAACAACCACACTACAAAATGTTTCTAGCCAGATTATCAAACAGCACCTTTCCTCTGTCCGGTTCTCAGAGCAGATGCTTGTGAAAGGCAGACTGATGCCAAGAGAGAAGAGAGACAACAGACTAGATGAAGTGAACCAGGACCAAACATGCCAAGAGACTGAAATAGAGAGTAGGCAGACAGAGCTAAAAAAAAAAAAAAAGAAAAAAAAAAGAGTGAATAAAGGAAAAATCAGAAGATTGACTAAGATGAGTGAAGAAGAAAGGGAGAGACAGAGTGAGGAAGAGCGATATAAAGACTCTATGTCATGTCCGACAAGGGCTGAATTCATATTTTATGTTTCCAAAGGCTGGGTATTAATAATTAACCTGGTCATCCTGTCTCTACATGATCTCACCTAATGATGGCACAGTGCTCTCCTCTCTGCTTCGCTTGAACACACAGACACATACACACACTTTGAACAGAGCCTGGGTGAAGAGTGTATTCAGTTTAGCAGGAGCAAAGTGCACTTTGACGTCTGACGTTTGTTCAAGAAAAAACAACCTTTTTGCAGCCAGCTGAGTCCAGACGCAAACTGAGCAGACTAAAATAGAAAGAGAGGTCTGAAAACCATCAGCATGCCTAATATAAAAACACATTTACAATCAATTATTCATTCTTACATGTGTCTTGAATTCACAAAAACTTGGGCTATCTTTAACCTCCACAAATTGCGACTGTGAGACAATTCAGGATCAAATCTAACCCCAGCTTATGCCTTTCATCATTACATCACAGTGCTAAGTATCAGTTCTTTTGAAACAAAATTCTTGCTGATGCTTCAAATACCCAGACAGTTATTGAACAACACTTCCTACTACTTTTGAGGTATTTTCAGGACACTAACTGGTGAACACTATCTTATAAAGCTGACATGTTAGAAAACAGCACATTTTCACACAAAACAAATACTGTCATGGTTTGGAGTTGTGTCAAACTACTGTAAATTCAATATTTACTCTCTTTTAGCTCTGTTTTTGCTCTTATCTAATTCCTGAGAAAAATATCTGACTCTTTAGGCACTAAATGCTCCACTATGTTCAATAGCTAGTTGGTAGTGGTGTGTCTGTGTTTGTTTCTGGTACAAAGANNAAAACCAACAACACTGTGAGAGTGCTAGAAGTGAACCAAAGCTGTAATGCTGCAGTTGGACAGCTCAACAATGAAATGTAATTTGCTATGGAGCTCTTTATAGTTGAAGGGAGCTGCAGTATCAGGTGAAAATTTCAGGTTTATCAGATACTGTTGTTATTAGACATTGCCATTTGATACATTGTTATGATAAAAAATACATTGCCATTGCTTTAAAGTTTTAACCTTTTTCAAAAGCCAAAACTTTTTACTGTGAAAAAAAGATCATGACCAGGAATGACATACTATCTCCTTGCTTGTTTTGTATGACCCAAATATATATATATATATATAAAAAAGAAAACATAAAATGAAGACATGGAAAAATAATGAAAGAAAATGCAGTTATGTATAACTGATAGTAAAACTCTAAAATATGGATTCTCATCATACTAATTGGGCATAGATTAGTAGCTTTGGAAACAAGTTAAAAATCTCTTCTGTTGTGTTGAAGAATTAAATGTTTCTCGATCCAAAAGGTTAAAGAGAGGCTCTATATCCTACAGCAGTCCTCCTTAAATAATGTTTTTTTTCCCCCGATCGGCAAGGAATTAGCTTTGATCTAAATTAGGTGATCAGATTAAATTATATAAAAATATGTAAATCACCCAGTATTAGATTCATAGAAAGCCTTTGCAGGACTTCTTCTGATCTACAAAAATCAGCACAGCTTGAGACTTTGTGATAGCTATGAGTCATGCACTAGGACCCTGGGTTCCATGGCCCAGATAAATGCTGCACGTTGTTTAATTAATATGCATGCCAGCTCAATTATGACTGGTCCTCATCGACTTGAACGTGATTCATTACATGACACAGCATACCTAACTGGCCGAGCTGAATCGCTGTGAAGTGAAAGAGCGTTAAATTCCTTAAGCGAGGCAACTAAGCACACACTCCCATTTGCACACAGAGGGAGGGAGTGATGTAGCTGAGACAGAGAGAGGAGTGGGACTTTGAAGATAAAGATTTGCTCCTCTTTGCCTCCACACAAACCAATTTAAAATCTAGTGTCTGGCATTAAGACAAATGTTACATTAATCCATGGCTTTTCTCTGTCTTCACTACTGCTATTCTCCAGGGAAATGGAGATTTAAGATGCTAGTGAACCAGTTTGCCAATTTATTTGCCAATTAAGCCAAGTTTGTAAGCAGGCTTTTGTGCATGTGTGACAACATTGTTCTCCTGTTATTAACAGTGGCAGTATCTCTAAAGCCAGTTTATATTTACCACCCAAAAGTCAACCCCTCGAGCCAATGAATGAATCGATGTAGAGGCTTGACCAGGATACAACAGAGACAGATCAATATGCTGGATGCTGGGTGTGAGAAAAGCAATACAGAAGATAAAAAGAGAACCAAAAGCCTTTCCTCTTCTCTCTACTAGGATGCAGAGGCACATTTCTTAGCTTATTTTTCATCCACATGACCTTCTATCCAGTTAGCATCCACTTGTGTCCTTTCATTTCATGTTAAATCATCTTATTCCACTCTCTGACTGACTCAGAAATACATAGTCTCTGCTGGTTTGCTCCAACTTTTGAAGTTATATGTTATTTACACTGAGTGAAATATTTAAACTCAACACTATGTGCTTATGACTGTATCATTCCATAAAAAGGAAATATTACAGATAGTTTATGCATTTGTTTTACAAATGTTTTAATGTTCAGACTGAGATATTTAGTATTTTAGAATTGAAAATAAAATTCTCTCTAGGTTTGAACAATATTTGGTTTCATAGCATGAGTTTGTGATGTCCCACCAGCGGTCATTGGGGTTCATTCAATTTCAAAGACTAGACTCCTTCAAAAAACAGCCAGAAAAGTGTACATAGTAATATTTTAAAACAGATTTTAGAAGTAAGCTAGAGAGACAGGATTGAAATACAAATCATCTTCTGAGGCTATGCTGAGAAGAAGATTGGAAGCAAGAAACGGGATCAAACACTTCCTGTCAGGGAGCTAAATTATGGAGCGCATCCAATTCATATTAAGGAGAGAAACCTTTCGGAAGATTTGACCTAACCACCACCCCTCTCTGTAGTAACCTCCCATCATCACACCATTTATCAGTGAACAGGTAGTAAGTACTAAATCTATGCTGCCTTTGTTTTGTATCTTAAATGGCAAATTCAAAAAAGCAGTGTGAAAAGACAAGTCAGGATGCAATTTATCAGATTGAATAAAGATCAGATTAGTCAAATTGACCACTGACCCACAACAGTAATGGACTCTTGCCTGGAGCTACAGACATGGACTTCCTTATCATCATCATCAAAGCAAAAAGGAGAGTAAATGACACAGTTTTGGATCAGTTATTTTTGCCACTGGAATATCCAACTTTGCCTAAGTCCAGACCTATGAATCAGGATAAGCTACAATTCTGTTTGATATCAGTGAATATCCAATAGTTTGTGAAACAGTAGAAGTTTGAATGTCTTGCCACTGCTTGGAAGCATGTACCGATTGCAACATTTTATCTGATCCACATTTCTCCATTGTTCATGGGTTTTTTTTTTTCTTTTCCTTATTCCATCAATGATGCATGCTGAACAGATTGTAAAGCCTTTGAGGTAAATTTGTGCTTTTGAGCCAAATAAACAAAACTGACTATATGAACTTAACGTTGATAACATTTTTGTTTACGTGGGATTAAGTGAAGTTTGAACAGATGATATCAGTATAAATTTAAGAAGGTGCAGTACATCAGAACACTTTGACTTGTTCTAATAACTTGTATATATCAAATGGATAATCCCTGCCTTCCCTGTGAGCAGCTCTCATACTACAGTGACTGTGACCTTGTCCCCGAGTGGGAGTAGGAAATCCAATTACTTTATCATCACCTGCAATACTGCAGGGACATGTTCTCTCTCTCTCTCTCTCTCTCTCTCTCTCTCTCTCTCTCTCTCTCTCTCTCTCTCT
>JANJYQ010265976.1:0-12531 GCA_024605255.1 Rastrelliger kanagurta | reverse complement strand
ACCAGCGTTTCTCTCTCTATTGCTCTGCTTTCTGTCAGCTCACTCTTTATCACAGACCACCTCTACCTCTTTTTTCGCTCCGTGGACTGTGTGACACGGAATTGACATGTAGGTTTGGAGGCAACATGATGCTATTGAGCTGTGATGTAAAGGTAGCTACCAGGCTTCCTAAATACATCCATGCTAGAGCGGGCATGGAGCAGGGGAGCAGGCAGGCCTCACCACTGGGTTTAGCTCAGCTGTAGGCCTGTTAGATCAAATGAACCGCTCCATGCGTCTACAACAGCAAGGTCAGGCTGGGGATCTGTAGTGGAGCAGGTCACGTGACCATGTGGGATTTGAGGCTGCTGAGATGGAAGTCAACATTTATGAAAGCTGACAATGATTAACCACGTAGGGGTGTTTTCACATGGAACTGAAAATATGGACTTTCAAAGGGTCCATTGGAGTGACACAATACATGGCCCTGTTATGTAATTGGAGACATTTGGATAAGATGTGTGAGACATATAAATGATCATTAAAAAGAAACGGCGCACAGCTGTGTGAGTGAGTGGCACACATTGCCAGTGGACTCTTCAGAGGCTGCTTGCTACTTGACAGTGTGTCTCGCTAAAGTGCCGAGGTTGGGGGTGTTGGTTGTAGGGCTCTAAAGTGAGATGGAGGTGCACATTGGTCAAATCGAAGGGTAAAGTGGTAGCTTTGGCTGCACTCCTTCCTAATGCCCTACGGCACCTCCACCATTAGCATTCCCCACTGCGACTTGAGTTCATAAGACTAATGGAGTTGCTACCTGGGGACATTAATTGTGCGTGACACCACTCGGGGGCTTTTGTGCACTCACACTAATATCACTGCGCCTGCCTGACAAAGCGCCCGAAAAGATTACAAACAAACCCCAAATAACTGCCAGTGTTGTGTTGCTGTTTGACAGCAGAGTATGTGTGAGTTTAGGATGTGTATGTGTATGTGTATCTGTGTGTGTATGTGGAGGTATTTGGGGGTTGAGGAGGCTCAGGTTCACTTACAGGATGTTGTACAACCTGAGGAACCAACTGATATGTTAAAGAAAAATAAGTGTCTCGCCCAAGTGTAAGGATGACTTCATCATCGCAGGACAACTCCCCGACAGTGTTACGGCTCACATCAAATTTCTCCTTCGCTGTGACACATGCATGACATCATGCAATAAAAATGCAGGCATGGCCGTAAGCAAAGGCTGCATGTGTAGCCCCCAAGAGGGTCTTCAATTCACTGGGGCACAACAGGCGGGGGTGTAATGGAGAGGCTCTGTATAGAAGTGCCCCTGTGTCTGTGAAAATTAAAACATGTTAATGTATACTGAGCTGTCTGTTTATTATGACCACCTGTACAATCTAGTACAATCCATTATAGCAACTTGTCATGTTTATTTTTTGTTGATACTGTGTCAGTGTAGATTTCATTTTTGTTTGTTCCCTCTGTTCTTCTTTCTTGTGAAAGGTGTTAAATTTTGTCAACCTCATTTAAATGAGGGGAACAGAATATTAGAAACACACATTGTATAGGATTGCATTTGATTGTAAAGGTGCACCTATTAAACTGCAAATAAAAAATTTGAATTGAACTCTTTTGGAGCCTCCAAAATAAAATAAATAAATGCAGGATTAACAGTTTTGCATTCAAAATGTTCACTTTTGTGTATTTTAATTTTACAAACATTGGTTATGTAGAGTAAAGCATTGTCTGATTTATTGCATTTGCTTGTTTGTTTTGAGGTTGTTTTTGTAAAGTCACATGATTTATATAGTACAGTATGTATACTAAATACTATGTATTCTGCTGACATGACTGAGTGCATTTCACTAAAGCTAATATTTTTGTCCCGTTATTATTATTATTTGTTTTAATCAAACATAAAATTCACAAAGAAAAACTTAAAAATCACTTAAAAAACAAAAACCATAACAGCAAATCTAATTTCAGCTGTAATTCTCCCAGTAGAGATTTTTATACTGATGCATATTCTTCTGAAAATACAGCAAAAGGAATGGTGACTAGAACTGAATGTTTTCTGACATGCATTACAACAAACTATAATATAAAACTATACAAAAACAAACTATATTATACTATTAATTATAGTTTGATAAAGTGTGGTAAAGTGCACACAAAGTCCAGTGGTTGAAGGAAGTTATAGAAAGCATAGAAATAAAAAACATACTGTCTTCAACACAAAAATTATAAAACTTATCTTACTCTGCTGGAATTTTTTTTTTTTTTTTTTACAAACATAGCTTAAAACTGGGATGTTTAAGTCATGACATGGAATGGTAAATGGTAAATGGACTGTACTTATATAGCCCTTTTCTAGTCTTTGCGACCACTCAAAGCACTTTACACTATGTTACATTCACTCATTCACACACATTCATACACTGGTGAGAGGTGGCTACCCCAACCTGCTCACCAGTAAGCTAACCATTCATACACATTCACACACCGTTGACGCAGCAACAGGAGCACTTTGTGGTTAAGTGTCTTGCAACATTTAACATGCTTATGAAAAAGTCTTATGATACAAATGACAAACATGAGACCCATCAGCAAGAAGATACAGGCTTTAGTTATTCTAAATGGTTGACAATTGGCCAGTAATGAGACTAAACGATTTACAGCATGCAGTTCAGAAGAATCTATGTTTCCACTGCAACATGAGGCAGAACAAAGACAATACTTCTTTGTTTGATAATGTTGAAAGTAGACTTGTTCTCGACTTCCTGACTCATTTTAAAACATAAGAGAGAGAGCATGAGCGAGTTGAGAGCACAAGCAAGAAAGACAGAGAAATGAAGAGAGAGAGCGATGGTGTAGCAAGAACAAATCAATGTATCTGAGAAATAAAACGTATTTTCTGATTGTTTCATGGCAGTTATATTTTAAAGCAAAAATAAAACACCCACACTTCAGCACAATCCTGCAGGAAGGTGTAACATCACAAGATTCAGTGTCAACGTAGCCTTACATGTGTCTGTGGATATTCTCATTCGTCCAGGTCCAGGTGGTGGGTGGTCACTTTCCAGAGGTTAAAACCTGGCTCTATCTCCACTGAGTGTCAGACTAGTGAGGAGTAGTCAGGCCGAAGCTATGAACTGATGAAGCCGCTTGGATAAGAGGCAACACGTTTTCAAGACAAATCTAAGTCCAGTTGCTTTCGATTCAGTTGTTGCCTGAAGTAGCCTTACATGAAAATACAGTAATGTTTACTTCATTTAGCGATTGTCATTTCACAATTATTCATCTTACACAACCAAAAAGGTACATTATCTCACTGCTATGCATCCCGTAAACAGTTTTGTTTAAAAGAATGCATTGAAAATAAGTAGCCTAGCATTCTTTTAATTTCCTAAACTAATAAACATGTTATCCTAATTCTTTTAGACATGGGGCAAAGGTGCTCATGGGAAATGTAGTCTTCATTCCAGGAAAACACTACCACTTTTGTCCACAGGGGCCACTAAACTTAATACAGATGGAAGTTCTTTGTGGTAACTTTAATAGTTTGATGTGGAGGTTGGTACTGGTGCATGAGATGGTAAACGGATAGCATGTACTATCTACTATATACTTGATTACGAGTTGAAGGATTAGCATTTCTATTTCAAAATCACATCCATGTTAGAGTAGATGACATATTAAATATGTACATCTCTAAATTGCTATTCAGTTGCATGAAAAGAAAAAAAACACTGAATTTTATGGACTACAGCTATTATCTTTCTATGATTTTGTGGATGATTATTTTTTGTGAAATTGTGACAGTGCTGAAGATACATTATGGCATGATCACAATGAATAACATACATACAGGCTCAGCACAATATTTCACCATAATTTTCACCCTAATTAAAAAACTTTGATTAGACTAGAGTTATAGAATATCATCTCAAGTGTTAAACTACGTGTCTTTAACCACAAACACTAGGTAACAAACCTAATGAGATGTGCCAATCAATATTTTTTTTTTTTTTTTAAAGAGTCACGTGTAGTGTGAATGTATTGTGAAGAAAGGGGTAAAGGGTAGTGGCCCCTCTCCAGAGAGTCAAACCAATTTACACTTCTATAATTACATTTGTATTTACATTAGGACACTGAAAGTTTGATTTGTCATTTCTGATCCTTTTTTCATGTCCATTCTCTTCATTTGCTGGCTGGAAAATCATTATCCCTTTTTGTCATTGCATGTACTAGCAAGCCACAATAAAGCAAGAGTCATGTAATGAATGTCAAAACTATTTCCATCAGATATTGTGAAATATGGGTTCAGAAGACCCATTCAAAGAGATAATATGATAATTTGATTTCTCAGATAGGCTGAACGGAAATGCCTTGTCTGGACATTTTGAAAAGCAGAATCCATTACTTATTCTTAATTCACCCTGGCATAAATTAAAGGATTTCTGCAGGCCATTAACTCATCCATTAATACCCAGGGTCAAGATTATTGAAGCCCAGGGTAAGGCAATATGAAGGGCTATTTCTTCAGGACGTGTCATCTAATGATTACAGTAGGGTTCTGAATCCGCTGCCATTAATTGTAAAATTATCCCCTCCTTTTGCTCCAGATAAACAGCAGGGAAAGATAATAGTCGCACGGGTAGATAATCCTGTTGCAAAAAATTAATTTCCATTTCATTTGTTTTGTTATGTTTCAGGCAATTTCAAGGCCGTGGTTGATTGTTTCAGAGGATATGAAGTGTAAGAACAGGGGAAACTACTGAAAGGAGGTGTAAAATTAGGTTTGTGTCAGCACAAAATTGAAACCCGCTGAGCTATTTTTAATTTGGAGTGTTGGAGTGTATGATGAAGGTGGTTCCAAATGCAGAGGAGTATGAAGAGATAAAAACAGGGTGCAGAGGCTCGGCATGTGCACAAATTGCTGTCCCGCTTGCCACTGCAGACATAATATATATTGTCCTAATTTGTTTCCTGTGTCCCCGCAGTGAAAACACAATTGTCACAGAATGTGCTTCTCACTCCAGTTTACTGAAAGCTAGTTTTTTTGTTGCTGCTGTTGTTTTATTTTTTGCAAGAATAAATTCACATGGAGACTAAAGCTTCTGCAGAACTGATCTCTGTAAGCTGTAAAAATGTGCTCCTGTGCTCAGCAGCTCTCTGCCGATTTGGGACCTGTGCAAAAGAAGATGAAATTAAGGCAAATAAAAATCATATTAAAGAATATTACAGCCTAACAGCCATTAGTCTACAGCTTCCTGTCAGCTTTTGATGGATTCCTCACTTAGTTCAATGAATGGTCTAATGACATTGATAAAATCACATACAACCAAATAGAAAGCTGGTGTATTCCACTGATGCACCTACGATACAGAGAACAAATTCACTTAAAATGTTTACAATTATTCATGCTTCCCAAATTTTTATGCAATATTTACATCTTAGGAGAAAATGTATAATGCAAACAACTGCCACAGAGAAGAAAGAAATCCTGCATGTGCATTAAAGCAGCTTATAACTCCAAGGATCCAGCCACACTCTGACATACTAAGGGGAATTAATTTTACAAGCAGGGAGTTCCTCCTTATTGCTTCCTGGTAGTGCAGAGGCGTCTGGCTTCAAAAATGATTCTGACATACACATGCACAATAGATGAGCTGTACGGATGCTCACAGCCCATGAATACAAAGTCGGACCTGCAGCCAGCAGAGTTGAGTGGACTGGAAATCCTTCAGTATTCACTGACCTCTTTGCTATTTCATCCTCTCTCAACTATTTTTCTAGTTTGGGGAAAACACTTTCTATCACTGTCAGGTTGGGCAAGGATAAAAACTCTCTACCAGCGGATTAGCTGTCTGCCTGCTCCGCCGCTGTACTGCAGCAATAAAACACAGGCAGGCACAGATCCTGCACAGCTCCCTTACCTTTAGTTTGAACGCTGAACTGGGAATTGGATTTATTTTGTTTCATAATTTTAGCAGACAATGACTCCCGCTGTGATAGAGTATCAAATTGTGACCAAGGAGGTTACACAGGCACACAGAGGATTTACAACGGTTGTTTAAACATGATTGGCCAAAAAGGAATTTCCTTTGTAAGGAGAAGCTTTAAAGATAGAAAGCTTATAACCATGCCTTCCCTTTATTTATAATCTGTGAATAAACCCTCTTACTTTGTTTGTCTTAAAAAAAAAGTTGAAATGTGCAAATAAGATGACATTTCTCTGCAGCCTGCAACGTGACAGTGCAAAAAGATATGAAACCATTCAATCTATTTAATTAAGACAGCTTAGTAGTGGCACCCGGTTGCAAGGTGTTTAAGCTAATTACAGTATTAATTACAACATTAATTAAATGACATAATTGCCTTTCAAAACAATGACTCCTGTATCCCTGGTAAGGTAAAGGGTTAATTTACTGTGGAACCAGGCATGCATTATTTACATGCTTGGATGAATAATACATTTAAGAAGTGAGCTTATAAATTTACTGGCACAAAGAAAAGCAGAGCTTAGGAGCTAAGCAAGGCTGATTTAAATATCTGTCTTAAATGAATATTTCTTTGAGTTATGGTCACACCACTGTGGGGTAAATCTGTTTTGGTGGTATCTGTGGCCACTCAGGGGAATAAATTTCACTGTGTAAAGAAATCAAATGTGTAATTTCATTATTCTCCACTTTATTCAGGGCTGTATGTAACTTTTCTGTTTAAAAAGAAATGTATACTATTTGAACATGTCCAAGTGAGCCATCATCCACCATGTCTCAGTATATTCTCTGCCAGGTTTAGTCTGAAATGAAGAATTTGGATATCCACAGACCATCCTGCCACTTCTTAGTGTTCAATAAACTTCAAAATCTGGTGCATTTCTACCTTCTGTATATTTGATTTTACAGCATAATAGAGCAGAAAATCTTTGTATATGTGTTCCTTAGAGAGAGCAATAGCATCTATGTGTATGTCATTTCTTTTGTATGTGTGTTTTTTTTTCATTCTCAACACAACAATTCAAGAGGTAAACACACACACACATAAATGAAAGACAAGGAGTAAGCTGGGAAGGTACCACGCTGTGCCAAAATACACTTTCAATTTCCATGGACCAGACATATGAAGAAAAAAAATTACATCTCAGTCTGACGAGTGACTAATCAAGGCGAGCGAAATGGTGCTGCAATAAATTACTCCACTGTGAAATAAACCACACAAACAGACTGATGATAATAAATGTAAATTATTTCTGGGGAGAAATTTTCCTGGTACATGAGTAATATGAACCATCAGGAAGGAGTCTTCCTTAACATTAATTACAGAAAATGACAAGTGAGCTGACAAGTAGGAAGGCTCATTATCTGAAAACATATTCACAACTTCGCAATTTGCGCAAGATGGACTCCAGCTAAATTAATCTCCTTTCTTTGCATGAGCCCCTTCTAATTTTCATGTTATTAACAGGTTTGCAGTATCACTCAGTGCTTGTCACCCTAATCAGGTTTTTCGGCGTGTTCGGGAAACCGTGGAGTCATTTGAAAAGGATCAGGCCTCATAATGTGCTCTCCATCACGCGTCTGAATCTACAAGGTTGCTTTTAATAAGGTTCCTTAATCATTTCTCCTTTTTGCTCAACTTTTGGCCTGGTTGGCTTCTATTATCACTCTTTTCATGGAGAGGAACCATTAAAAGAAGAGCACGCTTATCTAAGAACAGGAAGCAAGGTAAAGAAATTCATTGGGTCATTATGGGGATAGAAATTTCACATGGCACCCCCATAAGCTACTTGTAAATGTAATCATGTGTTGTTTTCTTATTTTCTAATTGTTTAAGAGATATATGTGAGACACTCTCCTGTAAAAACTGTAAACTAGAGGAGTGGATCTTTAAATCACAAAACTGAATCCTGTCATAATTTTAAGGATGGTTTAGAGTCATGAAACAATGGTTTGAGCTTTGAGGTGTAAAAAAAAAGTCCATGGTACACAACAAAATAAGTTTAATATGTAATTGAAATTGACAAATTTGATTACAGTGTCAATTAGAAAACACACTATAAATGTGAGTCATATTTCAGTTTGCAGCATTTGTCAGCTATAAAACACTTCAGTAATCAATGTTTTGATATTTGGGCATTTGAAGCAACACAAGGATAATAAAGCTAATAAAGCTCTAAAGAAAACCAATCACACATGCCTTCACTCCAGGTGCATTGGTCAAAATGTTGAATATTTTAAAGGCACCAGCTTTGACAGTTTTTACAAATCAACCCTGTCACCTAGAAACTAAGTTTATATAGTGCAAACTGTAAGAAATGTTATCTGTTTACAGAAATGTTATTAGTCATATCAACACTTTTCATAATGATGACTGACATTACACTGAAAGTATCTGCAAAATGTTTACTGGTAAAGTATTTTATCAGTTCATAGCAACATGGCATAAAATACATAATATGCTTATACTGGGTTTGTAAGGTTACACATTTTGAGATTAAGTTAAGATTAAGAAAAATCACAATCATTGTCAAATTAAAATGATTCAATACTTTTGACTTCGTCTGCATGAACTACAATCATTCCCTTGCAAGTGATTTTGTTACTTAAACCTAAACACTCATTTTGTCCCTCTACTATGATCACCTTCATATTACTGAACAGTACATACTATGAATTTAGTGCTTCTTACATGAAATACGTATATAAAATACTGCCATCTGCATGTAATCTAACGTGAGTCTTGTGTTCAGTGTTTGTGTTCTTTTTAAAGTGTAGCATCATTTTGTTTTTACTCTGTTTTACAGTTCTCTAGATTTTTAAAATACACTTTGGTAGAGAGGTGTTTACAGTAAAGCACAGAACCATTTATTTTTCAACATTCACTTACTTTTATAGAAGATGTGGATCTAGAAGAGAATACAGTGAGTCACAAACCATATGCCTGTTAGGTTCCCTCAATGTTGTCCTGATCCAATGGGATTTTAAAAGACACCCATGCATATCTATAATTTGTGTTTACATTAAAACATGTCTGTTTTTGAGGGATTCATAAATTGCTCCATTGTTTCAGAATTTTCTATGTATCCATCATCCTAACGCAACCTCTCTATCCATCTAATATCTTACATATCAATGTGCACAGGGCACCAGCAAAAACAATTGTATCCAGTGTTGTGAGTTTTGTCTGCCTTGAATTAATAAATCATAACAAATATGAGAAACAGTATCTGCATGTCCAAAATGTAATCTGGAAATTTGCTGTATTGCAAACCCAGTTTAATTCACAGGTATCCTCATGATAGCTGAAGCAGAAATGCAATATGTCATGCAAAATTAGTTCAGAGAGAATAAGTTTCAGGGGGAAGCAAAATGTTATGAGGGAGTCCATAATGGCAGAGGCAGCTTTATCTGTGCTGCTCTCTCACACACACTCTAATTACATTTCACAGATTGTACTACAATAGCTGCTGGTAACCTTTAGTGGATGGGCTTTTCAATAATGCAAAGTACACATTTTCATATCTATTTTTCCCACTGTGCTTCCCATTTTTTAATTTGCTGAACACAATAAAACAAAGACTCGTCGTAATGTGCTCCTTTGCTCAGAAGGCACCCAACAAGATAAAAATACAAAGCCATCTCTCTGTAATGAAGAATGAGTTTGCATGCAAACCAACAGCATAATGTCTGATGTCTCCAATTTGAAAGGCCATTTGGTTAGTAACTGTAACACATCCCTTTGTTTCTGAAACTTCCTCTTTGTATTTACGGTACTTCACTTTACAAAATCATGCATATCCTTTGTCACATTTTACTCTGTAAGCTTAAAAGAAATACTGTGTGATACCCACAACATACCTCACGTAGGAATTTTAAACAATTATGCTTCAGTTATTGTACACTTTTATTGTTTTGCTATCTATTTGCTCATTGTTTTTTTTAATTTACAAACATATTGTTATGGATACTGTAATATTGTACCTTTACTGCATTAGATATTGGAGACAAAATAAGGATTAAGTGGTTATCCATATACAATAAATGTTCACTTTTATAACTTGCAGCAGAATTTACCAGTATTTAAAACCACTATGTATGCTGTACTTGACTTTTTAATACATACTCTACATGTGCAGAATGTAAACAAATCAGCTGTACTGTGTAAGGCTCAGGTGTCCTTTTTGTACCTTTACAATTGGATTTTTCACTTAGATTATTTGTTAGACAAACTGTATAGAAGTAGCTTGTCTATTTTCTCACATTAGATTGGGTGACAAATAAAAAATGAATAGTGGACAGGTGTTAATAAAACACAAAGTTAACAAATCATGTTATCTCAAGCAGTGGCTTTGCCTCCCAGATGTTGAACTCTATTCTGCAATCTCTTTCACTTCCCATTAATAGCAGAAGTTGCAGTACAGAGATGAAACTCCCTTTATATCAGCAATGAGAGGACTGGTGTCTCATCACAAAAAGTTCATTTTAACTAAGAAGCAAAGATCTATTATGAAAATGTATTTCAATGATGTTGTCTGCAGGTGGAATTAGATATTGTGTTACACTCTGCAAAAAGTCTGGTTTGTGGCCGTTTGCCTCATACCACAAATAACATGTTCCTTTGATCCAAATCAACTATGGCAGCTGCTACAAGGGATTTTTAATTGAATGATTATTGTATTAAATAGTTGCTTTAATGGAGCGTGCACCTCTGCAATTATTTCCGCTTTAAGAACCTGAACCCTGGGCAGGTCTTTACAGCCACAGGCATTTGGTTCACTTCCAAATGAGTGGTCACTGTTGGTGTGAAGTCCTTTCACCTGCAACAGAAAAATACACTAAGGCTGAAGTAATATGCAAAAATGTTTCTGTAGAGATTTAAATAATCACATACTATATACTGTACAACAATTGATACAAACAGTGTGTCCGCAAATGCTGGCTGTGATTTGGGCCTGGCAGCAACATCACTGAACATGTCTACAGCCCTGTCCAGTTCTCATCCTTTCTACAAGTATAAAAAAATAAGTCTAATAGCTATTAATATTACTAATAGGACAAATATGAGTAACTTCCTTAAGCCTGTGATATTTTTCTTTGATAGGATCAATATTTACCATATCAGTTCCCTTATCTACACAGTGTGATGAAATATTAAATGTATTAGAGAAGTGATAATGTTAGCCACAGTCTTTTCTAAAGCCAAGCACGATCCCAGATTATGGGATCATTTATGAAAGATTCTCATGCTGTCTGAGATGATTTTTTCCCTGGCATCAGAAAGATGGAAAGCCCACATGATAAAATACCACAAATGGATTCTTGCACNNNNACACACACACACACACACACACACACACACACACACACATATATATATATATATAAATTCAAATGTAGCTCTCTGACATACAGTACATAACTAAAGACCTAACATGTTGAAACATACACACACACGAGTTGATTCAGCAACATCCAAAACAGTTTTTCCACGTTCCTGATCAAAAGGTAGCATGTGAAAAAAACAGACACGAGACAGCCTCACTCCGTTTTGCTATGCATTTACAGTTAGATGGAAGTTTTCTTTTAGGAATATGGCTCAGCTAAGAGCACATGGCTAAGTGTTATGTATATGCCTATATCATAACACAAGATGAAAATTTTACAAATGCAAGTACAGTCATGCTTTGAGGTAAAAGATGCATCGCGATCATATACTAACAAACTTGCATACGATGATTGCATGCTGATGTTTAGAAGATATGATGTTTAACATGCTCAGCATCTTAGTTTAATGCATTAGAATGCTAATATTTGCTAATTAGCACTAAACACAAAGTAGCTGAGGCTGATGGGTATGTCATCAGTTTTGTAGGTAGAGGAAAGGATTCAATATATTACAATTCATCCTGTAGGGAGCATGAATTTGTGTACCAGATAATAGTTGTAGAAATTCTCCTCCTAAGAGTCATCATACCTACAGATTCCATCCATAAAAAATATTTTTCACAGGGCCCAGTTTTGGACCACAAATACATTCACTTTGAGGGACATCATATTATTAAGTGTAGTTGTTATACAGACTTGGACTATTCCCAACTGTGGGCCACAGCTTAGCTCTTTATTTGGCCCACATCTCTGTTAAAGGACTGAATAGGGTGTTTTTTATATACACACAATGTCTGCCCTGTTTGGATTATTACAGTACAATGCATTTAATGTAGGTATTGCCAGGAGACAGTCCATATAATCTCAATTGCCAAACAGTTATTTTTAGACAGCCAAAAAAACATTTTTTCTTGTTTTTCAAGCTCAGCATCAAAGTGGTCACACCAGACAACCGCCAAATGTTGCCAGCTCTAGCAAAGCTCTAACAAAGGTTGATTAGACGCACCAGTCTATAAGGGAGACTTTCACATTCCAGAGATCTGCCTAGCAAAAAGCAGCACTCTCACTTCATGTTTGCTAAATAGTATATTTCATTTTATTGTTTGACCATCATTCTCAATTAATCATGCATATTTTGGTAAACAGTATCAGTATTCCATAT
>JANJYQ010265973.1:25792-44288 GCA_024605255.1 Rastrelliger kanagurta | reverse complement strand
AGGGGAGTGATGAAAACTAAGGATTTACTCAGTAGCTTTACAGGAAAGATTATGATGCAAGAAAACAGTTGTTACAGACATTTTTAGTTTGTTTGATATATTTGTAGCAGATTGCCATAGTTGCAACAACGTGGAATGTTTCCAGGACTCTTGTCAAAAAAACAACAAAACATTATTTCTCAACATCTTGTCCCATGTGCTTGTTCTTTTTAGGGTGTGGAAGATTTCCGGAGGCGTCGTCATCCTGGTGGTTTGCGCAATCAACATGTACTTTGTGGTGGTTTATGTGACAGCGCTGAACAGTGTGCTGCTATACGTCCTGGCTGCTTTCCTCTCTGTGGCCTATCTGTGCTTTGTATGCTACCTGGTAAGTTAGTGTACCCTGTAATATAGTGGTGGAAAAAGTTTTTGGACACCCTTAAACATGTGTCAGTGGGCTGAAAATCTGTATCCTCAAGCATGTTTCCTGTGTTTTTTGTCAATTTTAAGTTTTTAAGATTTATTTAGAATTGTGGCTGTGACTGTACACATGAAGACCAAATAATGATTCTTAATGCAATATTTCAAAATGCATGGGGTGTCCAAAAACTTTTTTCCACCACTGTAGTATTCACCTCTCACAGGCACTTTCTGGCTTTAGGAACCTTACAGTTTGTGCTTTTCTGTTGTGTCTTGACTTCCTGCTCTTTTGTCGTCTGCAGGCATGGCACTGTTTGGTTGCCCTGGGGGTTTCCTGCCTGGACTTTGGCAGCAGGGTAAGAAATCGACCAGCTGTGTTGATAGAGGAACAGTCTGAGTACGACTCCTAGAGCTGAACAGGACAGTAACCACCAGCATTCCTCTTTCTTTGGAAAGCCTCTTAGCCCTGTACACAGCCAGGACTTCTGTAGATTATGTAGATTATGTAGATCCTGAATGCACATTTATTTTGTAAATATCTCATGGTTATTTTGCACAGGGTCGGGTATCATGATTTGGTGCTTTGTAGGTACCACATCACCCACATCAGTATTACACCAGCATAAATTATTACTGTAGTATTACTATTTTTACAGCTTTTGAAGTGTGATATTTAGATATTGCCTGAAAGTTCACATGACTTGATAGGATTACAGCCTCGTGTCTATAGCCCCCTGTTAGTGCCTAAATAATCAGGATCTCAGTGTCTTGTACTGAAGTGAGCTTATCATTGAATACTAAATGAGAGTAAAGGAAATGAGGCATCAAATTTAATTTATTGCACTGTGCAAGAGCCCTTTTCATTCCACCATGACTGTCAGAGCTTTGGTGTTGAGTGTTAAAAAAACAAACTGTATAAACATCCATTTGATTTGTTTTTTTTTTCTTTTTGTGTATTGATGTTATGATAAAGGTAATTTCCTTATTTTTATTGAACATTTGTGTGATTTATGCTGCTATGCAGAGTAAAGGAAAATAACTGACGTAGCTTAGAGTTGTGTTGATGGAGAATCAGAGGCTGAAACAATTACAAAGTCAAGTTGATTTTACAACCCAAATCCAAAGTTTGTCTCTGAGACATAATCGTTACCATTGAAAGTAGTCATTTTGTGACTTAAAAGTCTAAAAATGCCATGGCTGAGAATAAAACTGAGTTCTAATGAGGTCTTTTACTTGAGAAAATGCATCTCAAGTGCAAATGCACTGCATCTGTAAATGAAGCTATAATGTGTCCAGCTCTCTGCACTGATCATGTTTTTAATATAGGCCATGTAGAGTTGTATTTCTGTATCCAGCTCTGATGCCATAGACACAAACAAAGGTTTGTTCTCTTTGTCTTCAGAGAAGTTTGTTTGTCCTCTATTCTCATAATTGTTCATTAATGTTTTAATGCGTTTCTACTTTTATCTGTTAATTTTTAACACAAACCATGTTGGAATAAGGATTTAATACATGTTTTGTCAAAGAACAGACATATTTAACAAATCAATGCAAAGAGATTTAGTTGAGGGAGCTTGTTTATAACAAAATATACATTATTTAAGGTTATATTTATGTAATCCGTCAAACACAAAGTGCCACCATTTGCTCTCTTGGAGTCATTAGCTGCAAGGCTAACACATGCAAAATGTAAATAAATGTGGTGATTAGACTACACTGTGACTCCGTTTTACTGGACAATATTGAAGGAAATCTTTTACTGATACCTAAATATTTTTGTTCAGGCTTTTGGGAATTTTATTATCTCCAGTGTCACAGCAGGGTTGGCATTTATTTTCAAATTTGTACTTCAACTATGAGCTGCAGTGCACCCATCAGCATTTTAAGTTTTTGTTCTTGATCAAAGTGTTTATGATGTGAAAGATGTGAAAATTGAAAAAAAAAAAAATTCATTGACTTAACATAGAGATCTGTAACTCTAAAATTAGACGGTTCCTGCATTACTAAAGCACCTAATTGAGCAATATCAGGATTTGTGTATTAACCAGTAAGAGCATTAAAAATAAACTGTAGCATGCAAGTCTTATGGAAACAGTTGGAGTTCAAATACTCTAAATAGTGCAGGTTGTTGGCATCACTTCTCATGAAGCCCAGCTAGCTGAGTGTAACTGGGGAGACCAGAAAGCAGTTTGTCTTTACTGCATTCTCCCTGCTGTGTTGCTCCAGTTATCACAGTAAAGCTCTCAGGTTCTTTCAGATGTTGAATTTACTTAACAAGTTTAGGTTAAATTGTAGCTCAGAGTTCTCGAGTTTTCATAAAGGTTCTCAAGGTTTTCATAGAGGGAAATGTAGGAACATTTTTTCAGGCTATTGTGAGTGTTCATCTATCATATACTGTCATTTGAATACCTCTGACAAATAATCTTTGGCAAATGCACATTTGAATTGTTACATAGAAACTCCAATGTAGTATTGTGTACACTCATGTCTGCTCTTTGTGAGTGTGTGTCCTTTGCTACTGGATGAAACGCTCCATGTGTCCAAAATAAATGTGAGATCATGGATACATGGACATTTGTTGGTGTCTTCTGTCTGAATGTCTAAAGGACTGTGTTTTTAGTTGCACACATCAATTTGAAAAGGAAGCGAAGGAAAGCATAGTCTGAATATTAATATGAGCCAATTAGTTAGTAAAAATTGATATTATTATTATTATTGAACCTATAAATGAAAAATTAACTATTCATTTAAATGAACCTGATGTTGTGCAGTAAATAAGGCACTAAAGAAAAACTAAATTGTCTTCAGTCAGAGTATAGCATCATGAATGCAAATCATTGAATATACCTGAAGAATAATTTAAATTATACAGTGTGCTGGATTTTAAGGGTTGCCCACACACTGTATAAAAGATGAAACCCAATACTTCCCATTTTTGTTACATGAAGATGTCAAAAGACGATATTATATATTTTCACTTTCATTTAATCAGAGTAGGTAGTATTGTTCTTTTCCAGGATTTTCCAGGATTAAATGAGGAAAATTCAGTTGGGAAAGTAACACTTTGACCCAAGGTGAGCAACCTTATTGAATTTATAATTATAATCAATCAAAGTCAAATTGTAAACTGATTGGATCCTGTTTTCACTTATCATAATACAGCGGTGATTGTGATGTTTTCCTCTTATGTTAAACCACCAACACCTGAATTAGTGTATATCTGCAGTCTCTGGGATTATTGTCCCTGAGAAAAGACTTATATGTGGAGTAAAGGAACTGCAGTAATACAGATGCTGTCACGGGTTATAATTTGCAAAAGGGAAGGTGTGTACTTACCATTCACTTGTGTTGGGGTTTTTCGTTTTGTTGGATTATTTTCTTAATTATTCTATTAAATGATCATTTGCACTTTCAATTTGGTGTCAAAATGTCTTTTGTTGTAATATAGCTTGCCCTCGTGAATGGTAAAAATTATGAAATGAGCTGTATACAACTTTCCTTGCTAATATAATTTCCATCTCCTCCCTCTTCTCTGTTTCAGATGCAGATGGGACCATCACGTCACATGGACATTTACTTGCTAAACGACATGGATACGGACACTTTAGGAGGACACGTGTCTGGATATTGAACTGTGGTGGAAATGCCTGAAGAACACTGACAGAAGCGTGGGACCACTGAAGCTCGGCCAGTATGTCTTTATCTTCGCTTCTTGGTGCATGAGGCTTTTTAAAGTGTCCTTGCAATATAAAGTACACTCAAAACAATCAGGGGTTTTTTTTCCATCGCAAACATCTCTGCAACCTCAGCCAGCAACATGTTGCAGGTGTATTGAAGAATAATGTTTATGCAAAAAATGGTTGGATATCTGGGCTATAAAGATACGTGTCTGAGATATTTAAGTGTCTGACATAGTAAACATATTTTTGATAAAAAAAAAAAAGTCTCACCTTACAGTCCGTTATATTATGTTTGTCCCTGTTGGCCTCTACAAACCGCTCCACTAGCAACGGTGGCAGTAGGCCATCGAGACACTACAGTGATGATCAGCTCCCTGTTAGAAATTGCACAACAATTAACCGTCTGAGTTTGCAGTTGACTGTTTTGAGTCAGCATTGCACTAAAGAAACTTTGGACCACCGCAGGCTGGGCATCGGAGCGGTCTGTATTTTATTTCCATGTTTCTAACCTTTGCCTTCTTTAGGTTTACCTAGCATGTTATAAAAAGAGGAGAAAAAACATTTCAGATTTTGATTCCCTACAATGATAAGATGATACTAAAAGAAAAAGTCTGATCTAATGTTTTGCTGTTAACATAAAGGAAAGCTCAAACACCAAATAAGTAGTTTCCAGCTGCCTGTAACTTTATTGTGTATTCAAATAAAGTTATTTAAAACAATATAAATATTGATGTTTATATTAGATTTATAAATTATTAATATATTTGATATTGAAATATTACTTCTGTGAGTTTAGTCACACTTCCCCTCCTTTTCATACTAGATAAGAGAATGGCAGTTTTATGTCATTAATTCTGTTTGTGTGCAGTTAATGCACTATATTTTCTGGGTACTGGAATTATTATTTGCTCTTTGTATTTCCAATTCTTTTCTTTTTTCATTTTCAAAGTATACATTTCTATGCACAATGTATACATTCCCTCTGAATCTGCTGTACTTATAATGTGAGGGCTGGTTGCAGTCTTTTGACTTTGATCAGACTGTTAGGAACTTTCACATTTTAATATATTATTATTATTATTATTATTATTATTATTATTATTATTATTATTATTGGTAATAAAAGTGATTACCAATAATTTGTTAACCTTTTTATTTCTTAAATTTCTCTCACAGTTAAGCTTAGGTCAGTTTATTTTAAGTTCAGTGTATCTATGTGTAGTGTTTTGCTTTTTTTTTTTTTTATAATAAATGATAGTTTGCCCTGTAAGTAGTTTTACTAGGTGTTTATTTTTCTGTTTGAAAAGTTCTACATTTAATTTCTGGATTAGATATGGAGGAAAAGCAGTTAGCAGTTGGCAGTGTGGCGCAAACAGCCGAGGTAAATATGACAAGATATGTGCAGTATTGCAGCATGAAGCATGTTCACTAGCTCCATCTCAGGGCTCCCTGTGTCTGTGTGATCAAGTCAACTCTCTGGCGTGTCTGGAGAGTTTGTAACTGTTCAAAACAAGAACGACTGTTTCAGACGTCTAAGTGCAAATGTGACAAATGCTTCTAATTGTGACATATTTTGATACTTTGCTTGTCTTCTTGTGCACTTAAATTAGTCTAGTATTATTGAACACAAAAGACAACCAGACATGATATAAGATAATAAAGTGTGTACTTCTGGTTTTGGCTGTAAAATAAATCAAACCTCTTTCATTGACCAAATAATAAGCTGCACTTCTTTGTAATTTCTGTGCAGAAGACCTCAGTGCCTCCTGTATTCACCACTGTGCCTGTTTCTGGGATCTGTGGGACACTAGTTGATTAAACACATACATATTGAAGAAACTCAAACTGTTACTGATTGAA
This sequence comes from Rastrelliger kanagurta, assembly GCA_024605255.1. Lineage (NCBI taxonomy): Eukaryota > Metazoa > Chordata > Actinopteri > Scombriformes > Scombridae > Rastrelliger > Rastrelliger kanagurta. Next base: position 38,349 of record JANJYQ010265973.1, on the reverse strand, counting down.
CAACCAAACTGCAATACTGTCAGTAAAATGGGCTAGATAAGAGCATGTGAACAGTTGTTAGTCTAGATGCCGTTTAGGATGTGCTGAGTATTTCAAACTGTGCCTGCAACTAATAACTTAATATCCCCATCAGAAGAAAAATGACTTGCCCACTGCCAATGATCAATCTTGAAAAAAGTAAACATGAGCAACTTCTGTGTAGTTTTGTCTCATTAAAGAAACTGGTGTCATCTATTATTTTCTATTTTTGTTGTTGTTAAAAGTCTAATTTATTTTCTAATTATTTTATGTTAGCCAGGTTTTTCTGTATTCACCATCATGTTTTTCTGTTTATCAGTATTTATTGTATTGAAGATGTGAAAAATTGTTAGCTTCATTTGTAAAAGAAATTCCACTTTTGATCCATATTAATATTTCGATTTTTGCGACCTAGCTTGACACATTATGCTAAATTAAAAATGAACAAATATTTACATGAAATATCTTTTTTTTCTTTAAAGAATCATTTTTGTTTTAACAACTGAATGGCACTTGATGAATTAATTGAATTACAACAAAAAAGAACCTTAAAATATTTTATGTTTTTTTATTGTTGTTTTTTTTATTACAGAACATTGCTCCCTTCATGACATTTGCTTCCAGTTAGTACTATTTAAAAACATGTTCTGACTTCTTGTATTCATTTAAATGAAAAGTCCTCCAGCGTTTCATACACCAGGCTATATATCAGGTTTTAGCCTAGTCTGGTTTCTGAAATGTTTTATATGCTGAGAGACCCAATTGAAAAGTGGTTCTCTGATTTTTATTACTAGGCCTGTTGTTTTAAATTGTCTTCTTTTGTTTTATGTTTTTTCTATTTGAATAAATACAAGTGAAAAAAATTGTGTACTGGTTCGTCTTTTAAAAAAAAAACTGGAGGAAATCTGTAAGCAAAGAAACATACAATTAATATTTGAAATTTGATTTTTGGTTTGATTCAATTAAAAATATCATTGATGTCAAGAAATCAATACACCAGTCAAATGTGTGAAATTGATATGGATACTGCTCACTAGCAGTTGTGCCATGCATTATTTTTTGTAATGCTTTTCTTACTCATTAGTTCCTTCTCTTTTAGTGTTTAAATAAATACTTGGGCATCTTGCATGGCTTGTAGCTCACAATAAATAAAGGTATAGCCAAATGACTACATGTAAAAGAAGGCCTACTTAAAATATGACATATCTATTTTGGCATTACGAAAGTCACTTTATATTCATTGCAAATAATTGCACTGACCTGATGGCCTATAACTCAAAGGTAATAGCTGAGGAGCAGTTAAGTGCACACACTGTGCCCCATGTAGTGTATCTGCAGGATTTTGGATGTTGACCATCCTCAATATTTAGAGCTGAAACTTTAAGTCAATAATTAAATTACAGTCAATTGACAGGAAATTGATTTTCAACTATAATAATCAGTGAAATTGTTTTCTAAACAATATTTTCTGGTCCTAACTTCATTATTATGAGGACATTCTGCTTTTATATGTAAAATTAATATTAGACAAAATACATATCAGGACATACCTTTTTGGCCCTGGGAATTTGTAATGGGCTATACTATTTTCAGTTTCAACGACTGACAGTTGACGGTTTTCAGATCTGACCTTTAGACCATAAATATACTTACGGTTAGAAGTTATAACTTCTTACTTCCTTATGCAGCTTTCTCATATTTGTTATAACCATATCCCAAACGCTACAGGAAAAGAAGCTTTCATAAACAGGTTGTAGCTGTAGCCTCATATCCTGCACAGTTTCTCTGTCAAGTCATTCCTGAAAAGCAGCTGTGCTTGGTGAGAAACCCTGGTCAACTTATGTGGGGTGGAAACTAGTTTATGTAGGTCAAAACGTCAAAGACATTCCACCACAATGTTCTAAGACATTCCGACATCACAGTGAGCCGTCTGTTGCTGTGGTAACGGTGGAGGAGTTAGCTCAGAGCACTTTTTAAATAACTTTAAGCTTTATTAGAGGTGTATAATTTAATAAATCAACAAAACAAAAAGAAATAAACTTGGTTGGTAAGGTATGCCAAAACATAGACAGTCATTGGGCCTTTAAAGATCTCCACACAGGTTTTAAACGTATTGCAATATTCTATTTTTAATTATAATGCATCTGATCTTTCATCTTAAATTATTTTGTTAAAGGTCCTTAAAAAGGTCCTTCCCGGTTTCACAGTACGTAAAGTTAAGCAAAACCTAAAGGGGGGGTTCAAAGATGGTATGATTTGGCATCTTCCCGGTCGCACGAGGGCGCTGTCTCGAGTTTGACCTCATCCCGCAGCTCCGGTGTCTACGTCACCACATTTCATCGACTGAGATGTAACAGCGTGGAAAAGTTAACGGTGGTCTCAGAAAACGCTGCCAGAAACTCGTAAGTTGAATGAAAAGTTTGGCAAACTGTGCAGTTTTTTATGTCTACGTCTCTCTCTGAGTGGTAGTGATCGCACAGAAACACCACTAACGTCGGCTACACGTGAATGTTTACTTACAGGTTGATATGTTTCAGCCTCTCGTTTTCTTCATCTCTGTGTTTAGATGCAAAATGAGAGAAGCAGCTCTCCTGCTCACAACGTGTATGATTTCTTGTCTCCTCCTGAGTTCCTGCCAGGCAGCCAGGCAAGGACAGGACATCAGATGTGGAGGTATGTGTTCCCCATTTCAGCAGAATCAACTAATGCACAGTGCACACACAGAAAAGTCGTCATGTTAGTGTGTGTGTGTCTACTTTGTCAGCCTGTAGAGCTCTGGTAGATGAGATGGAGTGGGCCATCTCGCAGATAGATCCGAAGAAGATGATCCAGACGGGGTCCTTCAGGATCAACCCAGATGGCAGCCAGTCCATCAGAGAGGTGAGGCTGCAGCAGAACAGCCACGTAGTGACGTGTGTCCAGCTCAGTCTGCATCAGTGTACTGCTGTTGTAGGTCAAGTACAGTGTATGATGATTTGCTGTCCATGACTTGAGCTAGTATACAGTATGAGCACTGACCAAAATATATCTATACCTGTCAAATGTCGAATTCCTATTTCTGATCAACCTTTGCTTATTTTAGTTTTATATTTACTATCTAATTGTTGTTGTTGTGCAGCTGTTAACACTGCTAATTTAACTTAAGTAGAACATTTAGTTTTTTCTCAGGGAAGTAAAAGGGGAATATTGCCTTTTTACTATAGTAACTCAAGTTTTGTGCCATTTATGATATTGAAGAAGAATTGTGTGATTGCATTACTTACAGTAGTTAAATTGTGTCCTTAACAAAAAGTAAGCCATTTTTACTGCTATTCAGGCCACTGCTGTGTGTTTCAGTTGGTGTTTCACATTAAGATGAGTTGCAACGATTAACTGATTGGTTGATAGGCAGAAAATGAATCACTATTCTGATACAATTTTTCCCTTCCGATACTGATTCCGATACTTGCTGCGGTTATCAACACCGAGTAAGATACCAGTGTGTTATTTTAAAAAAAAATTTTACTAGATCTGCATGGCTGCGATATGATTATCATTGTGGTAAGGCCTGGCTCAGGTTGAACCGTTTGTAAAACATGAATGAATATAGTAAACGATAGCCATTTACTTTTAAATTTATTTTTAAATTGGACTGTACAAAGCATTAGTATTCCATACCAAAGGATAACATAACAGGAACTGATTCAAAATGGTCGTTGTTAAGTGTGATGCCAACACTAAGGTATTTTTTTCAATTGCAAATGTAGAGCAGATGTTGAGTTAACATAGTCAGAAACCTCACATCAATTAATTCAGATTTCTCATGATATTCGGTGCCACCAGATTCCTCTGGCGCGCTCGGAGGGAAACCTTCTGGACCTGATGGAGATGATATGTGAGAGGATGGAGGACTACGGAGAGCACACAGATTCCTCCACAAACAGGAAGTCCTACATTAGGGTCAAATCTCGGAACGGGGAGCCCATGGACCTCTCAGAGGCCACGCTGGATTCAAGAGTTACAGCTAGTTTAAAATTTTCAGTGAGTACAATTTTTTTTTGTTCAACTCAATCTTGAGAACTGAGCTGTGAGTTGTGCAGTTTGTAATGCTGTGTGTTGAATTTTCTCTCCAGTGTGAAACGATTGTTGAGCAGCATGAAGATGAAATCATTGAGTTCTTTGCTCATGAAACAGATAATGTCAAAGACAAACTTTGCAGCAAGAGAACAGGTGTGTATTTGACTTTTTTTTTTAAAGACATATGTTTGGGGATTATTGCCTAAAAATGCTGAGTCATGTTACACATAAATGTTGCAGGGACTGTCTTGTAATTTAACATTTTTATATCATGCAGACCTCTGTGACCACGCTCTGAAAATTCCCCATGACGAACTTTGACCTCTCGCCGTGGCTGCTGCATCTCCTCAGCTGACATGGAGACGCTGGGTGCTATATTTTCAGTTGTCACTTATCACCAATTGATGTCATGGCAGTGGTGGAAGATGTATACAAATCCTTCTGTAAAAAGAAAAGAAAAATCCAAATCTGAATGAGGTTCACTTAACAACCACCTTTTTTTCTTTTTTTTAAGCATTCTCTCACTTCACCTCTTCATATACTGTAAATTATTATCCATCCCTCTGTTTCTCATAAGAAGGCTCTCCTCTTGCTTTCAAATTCACTAGGATAGACTTAGACTCACTTCAGCTTCAAGACCTTTTTATAATCACACCCTATACCTGACAAACTGATACTGTGAAACTCTATAAGTGAAGTTAGACTTCCTGATAGATATAGAATTTCTTACAAGGTTGTCTATACGCAGTAAGCCTTCGACTTTAAGATAAGTACATTGAAATCAGGTTGAAATCTCATCAAATGGTCCTTAAATCTATGTTGAAAAAAAAGTTTCACACACGTCGGTAGACATTGTCACCTCTAGCTTTATATTGCTTAGAGTTATTTCTTAAACTGTCCAAGATCACAGGAATCTGATGCCACTTCAGTTTTCTGGGTCAAACATAGCTATATGCAAAACAAAAACTGAAATTCTACAATTTAAAGTTTCATTATCTCAGACTGCACTCTTCCAAACCCCCCTAATCACCAGGAGGAGCCTCGGTATACTTTATTGTTAAAAATATTATATTTTATGGATACATATTATGGTTAAAGAAAATGGCAAAACAGATATTTCTTTTGAATAGTTTAATGGGTCTTACTTTTTTCAGAAACTGATAACACATTTTCAACAAGAGAAATTTGTAAGTGGAAGATTGATTTAAAAAAGTTTAGAAGTCACAAAAGAAAAGGAATTTATGTTGGTGAAAAAGTTATGCACTTATTATGTTAGAAATACTGAATTTATTAAGAGATGGACAAAATCAAACGTAATGATATTTTTGACCAAATACCTCAATATCGATATTGCAACAATAATGTAGGGATGACTATTGATGCTTTGGCAAAAATATTTACACAACAATATTTTTGATATATGCGAATGTGGATGTAATGATTAACTGGATATGGCCGAATAATGGGACAGCTAGAACAGTCTGAAAGTATATAAAACTAAAACAGCTTACTGTAATATAAAGCCTTTAAAACCAGGAACAGCCAACATTTATGTGACAGTATGACACTGAAATTCTAAGATGATATCATGTCTCGTGTCATGATATCAATATAATACTGATATATTGCTTAGTCCTGCCTGAATTCAGACTTAACTTTGTAACTTTCAGTGATGAGTAATGCATTTAAATCCCTCCATTCGTGTTTCTTAATTTACACTCCAGTGGGACATTGATATATAAACTGTAAGAAACAAAGATTACTGATTACTGTTACTGCCCTTTAATGAAAGAGCCTAAAAAAAATCATCATTGTATTGTTGGTCAGTCGCAGCGTTCTTAGCAGGGAAATACAAATAATTTAAAAGCACATAAACAATCATTTTGTTGCAATCCCCTGATGATTACATTCAAAGAGTTCCTTTGTTTTTTGAGTATTGACAGTGAAGTTGAGTTTTTGTTATGATGGTTTCGCAGACTGTAAAGTAACCCCACTAGAGTGTGCTATAGTCCAGTTGATTCCAAATTAAAGTGTTGTACACAGTTGGAAAATCCTCATGCTGTACTGTTACTGTAGAAATGTCTGGAAGCATGTTTGGTTTCATGTATTTTGTGTGTGAAAAAGATGAACTTGCAGTCTCGTGAAGTTTCCCTTTTTTATATAAATTTTGTAAGTTTTCTGCATCTGTATTGTCTTCCATCATTGGAAATATATTTGTACAACATCAACACCAGTTTACCCTCTCATTTCTAAACTATAAATCATAGCTTCAATTATAAATCAGTTAAATCATGACATTGATGTTTCCATAGCGGATGTAGAGGCCTGTTCACTGTTCAGTTTTGAGCCATGTATGTCTGTGTATCTGTTGTGTGGTCTCTCAGAGGACTCAAAAACCTGATTTCTGTTGCTCCACAGAAAACATCTTCACCTCCTGCCTCTAGTATCCAAATTAGAATTGTATGTAGAAATAAAATGACTTAGTGAGCAATTTGCTGATCAGNTTAAATGGCTTGTAGTTTACCTGTCTTTATAAATATACATTAAAGCAGATTTTGAGACCAAACTTGAGACCAAAAGTTAATTCTTGTCTTGATGATAAAAAAGCCTCACCACAATACAGGAAGTTGTTGAAGGACAAACTTTCCACAACGTTTTGTGAGTGCACTCCATCATTTTATTTACTAACAGTACAGAACAGCTTGGTTGTCAGAAATATCACCACACCCTCAAATCACAGCAAATAATCAGTTATTTTATTGTTGACTTTAAATTCCCTTATTTAGCATTTATAACTATGCACAGGAGAAGTTAAAATTCTTGACCTCTTTAATTCATTGCGAAATTACAACTATATTATGTTTATAAACAATGCATTAACTGTTAATATACTGCTAAATAAGCAGACTTGTTATACTTTTGCTCTATTAATTTCAGTCTTGCAACTGCATATAATCTAAAAAAATATTTTCTAAAAATAGCACATAGATATAAATTAAGAATTTAAGAAAAATATGACAGTGCTATACAAGAAAAGTTTTGTAAAATAAAGAGTTGTGGGTATATAGATTTCAGCTATGTTAAATTCCTACATTTTTATAACAATATTAAATACATCACAAGCCATGAAAAATTAGAGACAGTTTCTGTTAAAATATCGCCTACATAAATTTATGTGAGAAAATACTTTCACTATACAAAGATGTTATATAGTTGTTAAATGTTTTTTAAATATACTGAATTGGTATTCTTTGTTGATCCAATTATTTTTATCCCTGTGACTCTACAAAAACATGCATTGGCCCTTTTTTCACCCTGGGATTTAGTCTGAGACTGTATTAAACTCTGTAGATGTGCAAACTTTCTCTTTATTTTGTTTTTGCTCTGCGTCCATAATTTCTGCTGCCTCTGTTATTATATTCTTGATCTCAACCTGACACTCCTCAGTCTGACAGGACTCATTCTCATGTCCAGCTCCTTCTTCCTCAACTACAGTCTCATCCTTTACTTCATCAGAACAGCATTGGTTTCCAAGACAGATCAGGACGGTCTCTGTCTTATTCTCTATTACAACATCAGATGGTGTTTCCTCAGCCTCGTCTTCATCTGCTACAATAACAGTGTCACCAGAGTCATGGCTGCTGGTGCTACTGCAAGACCGTGTGTCTTCTTCAGCATGTCTGGTTGGCACTACTTGACATGGCTTATGCTTGATTTGTCCCACCTCTATGTCCTTCACATCTCCCTTCTCTAAAACATTCTGTTGTCCTGCTTCATTAAAGATTTCCTTCTCTCCAATTGAAGACACAGTTGCATCTTGTTTGGCTTCACTGCAATAAGACAGTATGCCTTCACAGTTGAAGTCCATCACCTCATCCGGGCAACCCAAGTCTTCCCCTACACTCTCTGGATCCCACAGTTCACTCACTTCTTCTTCTTCGTTCTCAGAGTCGGGCGCTGTATGTTTCCTGATGCGATTCACTGCATCCCATAAGGACTTTGGATACTGAGGCTCCTCTTTATGGGGTAAGTCAGTGGAATTATTTCCTCTTTCTTCTTCAGGAGGAGGTGAAGTAGCAGAGCTAGGAGGCAGAACTGGGACAGACTCAGAAGAACAGGAAGACAAGAACTGTAGGGATTCCTCACAAGAGTCCAGAAGAAAAGGAGGAGGGACAATTTCTGTGACTTCAGCCACAGCTGCATCAGGGTTTAGAGTTGGGGAGCAAACTGATGATGATGCCAAAAGAGAAAAAGGCTCTGTATCTGATTTGTGTGATGCATTTTGTGAAGATGTAAACTGGGATTGTGACGGCACATCCAAAGACATTTGAGACACCTCACAGTCGGAGTTTGACCATGAGGGAGAATTAGAAGAAATCTCTATTGGAGCTTGAGAGTCTGTAGTATCTTCTTTGGATATTGTCGGTTCATCATCATCTTCTTTTTGTGGTTGTTCTTCAGTCTCTTTTGCACAGAAAGCACTGTCTGTTTGGTTATACTCACATTCTTGCTGCAAATTTTTGAGCTCTGTTTCAATTTGACTTTCAGGCACAATTTCTTCACACATTTCAGGTGTCCCTTCTGAAAAGTCTGTAGGATCCTTTTGGGTGTCTTGTAATTCAGCTTCTGTCTCTTTGACATAAGTATAATCCTCTGCTTGGACACATTTAAATTGTTGCTGTGACCCTACAAGATGTTCTTTGTACAATTCAGGTATCTGTTCTTCTCCAGTTACATCACTGTCTTTTACACTAGGAGCTTCTTTGGATTGGCCAACAATTTCAAATTGTTGTTGTGAAACCAGCTTTTCTGCCATATCTTTGGCAAGGTCCTCAAGGGCATTGGTTATCTCATTTGTTATTAAGTTTGATGTTTGTCCCTCTTCATGTTGCTTCTCAACACACAAGTTAGTTGTGGACATTGATTCTGCAGTTGGAACTATTAAATCGAAGGGAGGAGGAGGGGTCTGGGAATGATCTGTACAGGGAGTGGAGCACGGGGAAGATTCAGTAAATCCAGGAGGGACAGGAGATGGCAGTTGTGGAGATGGGGTCTGAGGAGTGGATAAAGTTTCAGGTTTAGAAGCTAGTTTTGCAGCTGAATCAAATACTGTCAACTCAGGATCAGGACCTTCCTCTGTGGTTGACTCTGAGATACATGAGAGAGATGTAAGATTAGACAATGGGAGCATGAGAGCAAGAACAGGGTTGGGTTCTTTGTGGTCTAGGGAGGGTGAAGGGGAAGGAGAGTTAGACAGGTCAATTGGGTGACTTGGACACAGAGAGGGATCTTGAGAACCGTTTCCAACTGGTTGATTTTCTTCCAGACCTTGGTCACTTGCACCTGCTTTACTACTAGAATCAAGCAGAGGATTCTTGATCATTTCAACTTCTTGTACATCATTGTCTATTCTATGTTGGTGGTCATTAAAAGCCTGATCCTGAGGCTCATTAAGATCTTCTCCACCTTCATTTGCCACCAGATCATTGGCATTGTCATTCTCTCTCAAACATACAACATCTTCATTTTCATCTTTTGTGTCACCTTCATCATTTACATCTTTATTGTTCGCATGAGAATATTCAGTCTCCTCATCCTGATCATCAACATGCATCCCAAGAAATGAAGTTGCATCTTCAGGTTGCTGCTGAATGACATAGTCCTGTAGAGGGATTCCTAGGATTCTTTCGGCACGCTCCTCCAAAGTTTCTTTTTCAGGAACTGGAGGTGAGGGCATTTCACTTTCTACTTCAAGGGTAATTTTGTCCACAAGGTCTGAGTGCAGTTCAGTTTCAGGACTTTCATTTGTTTGTGAGGGCTTTATTTCTGAGTTTTGGTCAGTTGCCATATTGTGAGTCAGCTGACTGGTTAACTGGTCACATTCAGAAGGGATGACTGATTGAATATCAGGCAGACTGAGATCACTGTGGTCTGCGGAGTCTAAAAAGTGAACATGCTCTTTCTTGGGGGATGGAATCAATTCCATTTTGACAACAACGCATGTTGTGTCAATAACAAGAAGACCTTTACTGTCCTCAGATTCAGTGTCTTTCTCGATGTCCAGTTCCTTCACTTCAGCATCTATTGGACGACTGCTATCTTCAGTACAGTCCTCTGGGTTTTGCACACCATCTGATACTCCTTCTTCACCATTTACTTTGCTTGTGGAACTCGGCTCCCTCCACAAAGGATATTTGACTGACACAGGTGCACCTGACTGAGCAACATCTCTCACAAATATAGAATCTGCATCAATTTCATCAATTTTTTCTGGGGAAACATCTGTCTTGTCTTCATTTGACAGACTTTCAACAAGCATCTCACTTTCTTCACAAGTTGGTGTCTGTTTGTCTTTGAGGTGTGTTGCATCACAAGGCTGGGTATTTGACTGCTCTGTGAGTGTTTGTTCTCTGAAGTCAACTTCATCTGCAAGGATTTGATTATCACTACTGTCCCTGATATCTTTAGAAACCTCTCCTAATTCTGTGCTGTCTATGACTGTTTGAGAGGTGCAAAGCGGCAAAGATGGGGTTTCTGTTGTGCTTGCTATTCGAGACACCAAGCAGAATATGGTCAACCCACCTGTCTTTTTGTTTAATCTGAATTTCCTCCCTTCAATGACTTTTGCAGATTTTTCCTCATTAATCTTCATATTCTGAAATGCTTGTGTAGTTTGTGGCTGCTGGAGAGACAACAAACAATCAGGTTGTATTTCTGTATTCTGGATAATGATCGGACTGCTTGCCTGTGCAGCAACTCTTTCCTGTTTTTGGTGCCTGAGTCCTTCAAGCTCTGAGAAGGTTCTGTGATTCTCATCTAATTTCTGGACGTCCTCTTTCTCTTTGGTCTTACTGTCATAGATGTCCTGCTTTCTCAGTGTTTGCTGTGACCAGTAGGTTTGTCTCTTACATTCCTCCTCCCAGCTGGTGTCACAGTGGTGTGTTACAGGTGAACTTTTAAGTGGGCTGTTATATGGAGGAGGAGCGATATAGCCAGGTGGTTGGCTAAACATCCTCCTTTGGTAGCCTGTCTTTTCTTTTATGTCCAACAAGTGGCTTGTGTCAGCGGCAGGAACCTGTGGTGGATAATAGGCTGGAGCTTGCTGCTGTCTGACACCTCTATCCCACAGTCCTGATTCCCTAATGTTTGCAGATTGTCTGACTTGCTGCAGCGTTGTTGCTTGAGGATCTGTCCCACTCCTGCCATCCCTGCTACTCTCCAGCAGGGCTTGGGACGCCCCTCTCAGCTCTGCCTCTATACGCCTCCTCCTTGGGAGTGAGTGGCTATAACGAGCTGCCCATGCCTCCAGCTCTCGATAGCTGCTGTCGGTCCTCTTGGAAACTTCCCTATTGTAGCGAACAGGACTGCAGGGCTCCCATCGCCTCTGCCATCCCTCCCTCAGAAACCCTCTGTCGTATTCCCTTGGTACTCGTTGAGATGCCATCCACTCTCTGTCTCTGGCTTCATTAGCCTGATATTCTCCCAGGTTCTGATGCTGCTGAGTGTGGCGATCCAGAATAAAAGGGAAGTGTGAAGAAGTCAGTGCAGGTAACTCTGGTTCTGTCCAGTTGGTATACTCCTGTAGAGCTCCTCCTGTTCTTGATCCTGGCAGAGTCCAGTAACCAGACTCCCTGCCTTGATCCTGCTGCTCACCGTAATACACTGGAGGATAATGGGGTGCCTGATGTCTGTCATGATAGCTGTGGATAACAAGATTAAAATATATGTGTATTAATTCAAGTAGGAATATATAATTTTTAACAAAGCTTAATTTTTATGATATATGACTCCTTTTCAAAGAGAGAATTGCTTTTGCCTTTGATATCAACTTTTTTATAGTCCAATGCTGATTCAACAAGTGATAATAATGTATTGCTAACTAAATTGGTTTACAGTCATCTGCAGATATTAATTATATGCTATAGTTAGACACAGCATATTAACAAATAACAGCAAATTTAGAATCATTACTGAAGTAAATCAGTTTTAGTTTGTCATACAATATAGAAATAACTCAATAAACTCCACTACATAAACAGAAAGATAGATAGTCATCTGTCTGTCAATTAAATACACACAGATGAAAGAAGAGTGCTTACTTATGTGTACAATTTCTGCCAGGAACAGTACCAAATTTGGCATATGGAGGCAACTGTCCCTGATTTTCAGGCCAGAACTCCATCATTTGTTCTGATCCTCAGATCTGAAACATTCAAGAATAAATGGTCACATATTTTTTAAATAGCGTATATATTTGTTTTTAGAAAATGTAAAAATAAATGATCTAAGAGACTCAAAAAGAAATTATTATTCTGTTTATGCTACATAATCAGAAAGTCGTAAAACACATACCTTCACTTGCTTTTGTCAGATTAATTTCCCTGCTGCTCATGAGTTGACACGAGATCTAATGAATTTCAAACAGGACGTTTTAAAAGGACAGTGGTTTTCAGACCCCCTCCCACTCCATAAGCACTCTCTCT
>JANJYQ010265973.1:15421-25776 GCA_024605255.1 Rastrelliger kanagurta | reverse complement strand
ACACACACACACACACACACACACACACACACACACACACACACACACTCCAACTCCCACTCCCTGTCGCTGTAAAGCCACCCTCCTCTCTTCCAACAAACATGTGCAGTTCAAATACCACTGAGGATTTTTTTCCCAAGTTTTTAGAAATGCAGTCTTTAGCTACATCATTCCTCTCTTAAGTCTTATAAAACTAATGTGAAGGCAAATTTGGAATCAAGCTTTTCTAAAGCATTTTTAAAAACTTTTATGGATTACAGTTCTGGAGCATAAATGTGACACAGCTGGTGAAAACAGCTCTCATCTCACACTAAAATAACTGCATCCTGTTCACAACTTTTTAAATAAAACATATAATACATATAAAATCTTTAGAAATTATTAAAGAAATGTGAGTTTGAATTGTTTTAAAATTCCTTTTGCTTGTAAGTTCTCTTATCAGTTCAAATTACCTTCTGAATGATCAGTATCAACATAACCGATGATGTGCATTTTGCATGACATTGGTGTGAGAGGTGATCGGCGTGATGGCAAGCAGACTCTGCATGGAGATAGGGATCTGTTGTTTTGTCGGCTGAATTGTAGCACAGAGAGAGATGGGCAGCGGACGGGTTGTCTCCCTTTCTTTGAAACTCTCTAGCGTAACAAACAGGCTTTCCTTTTCTGAACAGAAACTCTGTACATCAGCAGACTGCAGGAGAGAGGGGATGAAGTACGTACAGACAGCAGGCTGCAGGGAGGGCAATCTGTTGATGTTGACAAAATAGTCGTAGGGATGAGACAATCTTTGTTTTGGGTTTCATATCTCTTAATAATATCTAAAATCACACACACACACACACAAATTGAAGTCAGGTCCTGCTTGATTATTTCTAGGAGGAAATTTCACACATTGGCAAGTATTAAACTCTAGAAAGTTAAAAAGGTATAGTAAGTGTTAAGTTTTGTTGTTTTTTGTTTGTATCTTTTTAAAGTATTATGAAAACAGCTTATTTTGATCGTGTATTGTACATGGCATGTTTGCTACTGATTTTTGATCACTTTTTTCTTGTGCTGTCTTCTCTAATTTGTGTCAGTACAGACTGAGCAGATATTAAACTGCAGACAGAGGTGGAGACAGGGCCCACAACAACAGAGCTCCATCACCATTAAAATGTGAATGCATAGAAAATAACTTTTTTTGGCTTTAGTGCTAGATTTTTCAGTGTAGTATTGATAATACAAAATGGAATTCTATGAGCTAAGTGTCACCACAGACAAAAGGCTGCTTTAAGTCGATTTAAACCTCTGCTCCTGTCACTTATTTTCTTGACACTAATATCACAGTGATGTGGCTCATGAAGCACTTAAAGCATTCTCCGTGTATGAGGAGAAACCAAATAGAGATGTCAGACTGTTTTCCACAAAGCCTGATAAATCACTTGATTATTTGTAACACTATACAAAATCACACATATTGAAGACAAATCACCAGAATATTTAATAACAAGAAAATTATAAACCCATTTTATTTCATTAGCAATCACAGTATAAGATGTATTATACATAAACTATTTGTTGTAACCAGTAATATATTGTGATCAGAGTTCTCAAGTGTTTAAAATTGGTCAACATAATAGTCATATAAATATATAAACAGAAGTAACCTTTTATTTGACAAGGCTCAATTATGTAAACAAGTAGTAGTTGTTTAACATAGTACAACTATGTGGTGCATCTTCAGTAACCTTAACTCTCATCTCAATGAAAACAAGTTTATCAGTTTATAGCTGCTTAATAAATGTAATACTGACAAAAATTGAGCTGTTTTTTCTGAGAGCTGTACATTATATATTCACTGCTTTCACTTTTTTATTCTTTTAAAAAGATGCCCAGGCATCAGAACCATAACTGGCCTCAGTGCAGTAACTAATTCAAGTCCCAGGCTTGCAAGAGGCTGTCATTGGTCTTTCCTTAGAACTGCCCTGTAGATATTATTGTTTTGTTTGTTGTCACAGTGCACAAGTTCAACATCAAATTTGCGTGGCAGATATTCTTCATAGAAAACTGGTGTTCCATGCTCTTTTCGCATTTTGGATGAGAGATATACCACAGCTCCGTTCTTGCACAAATGAGCAAGTGTCTCCGCTAGCAGTGGGTACGTCTCTGGGAGGTAAATTATATCTGCACAAAGCACCAGATCCCATTCAGAAGAGAAGCTCATGTGGTCTTCACCCCAGGACAGAGGGAGGACGGTGGGAGGGGCAGAGGGCCAACCACTGGACGGCATGTTAATAGAGACATTGGTCTCAAGCTGTGGAAGCACCAAAGGAAGGTCTGTAAGGGTCACAACAGCACCTGATAGAAAGATACAAAAACTGATTTAACTGTTTGTCATTTAAATCATCAACTGATCATCAGAGAAAATATACTTAAGACATATTGAGCATAAACACCATAAATAAAGGATGACAGTGAATTTGACACTATAAAAACAACTCCTGCTGGAGGTAGTAGTGAGCTGCATGTAAATGTATAAAGGAACTGGCTGGAGCCACAGTCAGCATAGTGTATATAATTTAACGGCATCTAGCAGAAAAGACTTGAAATAAATGAATAATATTCATAAGTATGTTTTAATTACTGGCTCTAAAGACTGGATCTAGAGAGCGCCTTTCATGTTTTTTTTCCATCCAGTTATTCTGCCCTTGCCATACTCCTGCTCCTTTTTGAGTGAAAATACTCCCTCTAATTTGACTGGCGGTCAGCTTGCTGCAGCCAGGGCTAGTAAGCCAGTTGTTACAGGCCAACATTAACTTGTGATTTTGTTGGCTTTTCAATTATTATGTACTACTTTTTCAATGGAGCATCAACATTCACTTCTATGACTTTTACTATATAATTTCTGACTTTAACATTATAACGTGATGAATGTTTACAAGTGTTGGATCCCAGTTTCATGTTCTCTGCAGGTGGACTGAAGTCACAGTTCTGTCTTTCTTCCTTTGAGGAAGTAAAGTAAATCTTAAACTGGGTTTTTATGTATAAAATGCAATCATCAGCTTTTAAGCATATTGACACTTTTTTTCCAATGTGCACAGACACTTTTGAAACCCTTGTTTCACCCAAAATTAATTGTCGTTCTGATGATAGTGATGTATCGCTGTGTTCATGTATTCAGATGGTTGTAATCTGCAACCCCACCGCCAGATGCCACTAAATCCTCCACACATGATCCATGTGAGGTTTTTAATGGACATGGAAATAAGCTGACATTAAGATCTTTTACATTTTCATCCAGCCAGGGGGGAGTCATGAGCTTAAATCATACTCACTGAAATGACTACAGTTTTAAATAAATAAACAAAGCCCAACAACATACCGAGGCGTGCTGCCACAATGCCGACCACACCAGTCCCTGCTCCCAGCTCTATGATGCGCTTTCCCTTCAACTGCACAGACTGCTCTTCCAAGAAACCACACAGGTGTATGGCCTGTGTACACACAAACACACACTTTGTGTCATTACCCCACACTTTGTAACACGTTGTCTATAAGCGTGTAACTAGCAGCTCTTACAGCCTCCCACACCGGGGCAGCCACGCCGAGATTGGCACCGAACACCTGTCTTATCTTCAGCTCTTGTCCTATTAAATTATAAACATTATCCTGAGAAAAAGTTTCAGCAAACAGACAGTCATCAACAGGGAACGGACTGTCTTCCTCTCCGGCACTAGTCATGGCTTCTATGTGAATAAACTCGACTGATTCCTGCATGCAAGTCCACAATATTTACGAGCTTGTTCCTTGTGCCGTCCCAGTCATCCGCTTTTTTTTCTTCCTAGGATGGCGAAGCCATGACCCGTCCTATTCTACCTTTGATTGGCGAGCAGTCGTTGCCTTCATTGGCTAAATTGGTTAAAGTTATGATAGGAATGTCAGGCTAAGCCAATAAGAGGAAAAGTGGGGCGGGACATGACTTCGCCATTCTAGGAAAAAAATCGCTTCCGGGTCAAGTCCATTTAGAGTTCAAACCATAGGTTCAAAGGTTCAGACCTATGGTTCATGGTTCAAACATACGAGGAATACAAAAGTGAGGTCAACGTAAATAAGCTTAGTCTTTAAAAAGTCATTTTTATAAGTTAATGCACTGTACTATACTGCAATTGTAGCTAAAGGTGGTGACATTCTAGTCTTTCAATGTGTCTGCTTAAGATCCTCAAAATAATTTTCCAGAGGCACTGTGTCTCTTGAATAATATCCACTGTGCATTATTGTATATAGACATATAAGACCTATAGGCCTACTTTTTTTTAAACTTTGACCTTTGTATAACAGATCAGATGTAGATCAGAGCTGCAACTAGAAAATTCCCGCGTAAATTTTGAAAGGGCCACGTCTCTGTGTGTGGGCCATGGTGTGGGCTGCAATTGTTTGATAATAATACAGAACAAATAACATCTACTGACCAATGCAGCATAGGAGAAAAGAAAATCAAAACGTGTAGCTAAATAATTACATTTAAAATAATTCAATTAGTAAAATAAGAGAAAAGTTTGATTAAAATTCTAACGTACCCATAATGAATCAGCTTGTAACTGAGTTCAAATACAGACGATGAAACGATCAACCAAAAAACAATCACCAGAATAACAGCTAATGAAAAGTAATCATTAGTTGTAGCCCTACTGCAGACGAGGGGGGAATATACATGTAAATAGTTTTTACAGCTGAGCTATATTTAACATTTTCATGTTCACACATGTATCAATGCTGCTGATCAAAACACACACATATCATCATCATGTTCCAGGTTTATTAAAAAACAAAACAAAACAAAAAACATGTTGCCATCTTCTTGCCAGTTTTGTTTAGGTAACAAAACTTAAGTAGAGTACCACTAGGACATAATCATAACCATTTTTCACACACAACTTCACATCAATGACAAATATGATTTAACAGGTGTAGAAAGTGTAGAGTACAGATGTCAAATAAAGCTCTTCTTCATTTCAGCTTATCCGTCTTTATAAAACACTAGAACATGTAAAGAATTTCCAACACAACAAACTAAAATGTGTCCAATCTGAAAAGAAGAAGAAAAGAACCCCTCATATGTTGTCTTCATATGGCTGGTTGTGTTGGACTACATCACAGTTTCCTCAGTAGAGCAGACAATTACTGTTGGGTTTAGACTACAGATACTCAATGCACAGTAATTCCACCAGAGACAGAACATCTCTGAACCTCTTGATTATATGTAGTTATTAAAAAATAAATAATTCTTTTCATCATACAGATGACAGTAGTATTACATCCATGGCAACCCCCTCCCTCCCCTCCCACTCAGGCCTCAATATGTGCAAACTGCAAGAGTATTTTTTTTTCTAAAAAAGGTAGCACTTAATGCAAGGACCACGAAAAACAAAAACAATCAAGTGTTTTAAAACGAGCACTTCTTGAAAAGTGCAGCAGGAGTGAAATGGGCGATTTTAAAATTATAGGATGATTTGTAGAGTGCTTGTTGCTGCCCTCCTCAGGCCAACAGTGGAGTTACAAGGACCTCAGTGTAATTATTAAATTAGGGAGTAAAGGGATAAAAAAGCAGGTGGTCCTTCAACCAAAGGAATATTTTTGGTTCTGAATAACTATTCTATTCATATGTGTTGCTGCGCCAATACAAAACATTTTCATTTAGTTTTGCAGGGTAAAATACTGAGCCAGAACATCAGTGTAATAATGAGATGAATGATGATTTGCAGTAAAATTATTCTGCTGCATGATTCTCTTTAACAAACATTTGTTCTTGTCACACTTTCCCTCACAGGAACAAAACGTTTGCAATGATACTGGACAGAAATGATGCATTTTCACCATGATTTTCACACAACAAACATTACAATTCGTGCTTTGAACTCAAGCAGAGAATACTCTGCTTTAGCAATTTAACATTGGTTGTCCATTTTTAAACACCACAAAGTGTTTTCTTTTGATAAGACGCAGATATGTCAACATGGTCAGGTTAAGTGAACCTATGCCAAAGAGTCTTGGCCATTTTTTGGTGCGGGTCACTTGATAAAACAGCCACAGCTCAAACAGATTTTTGATTGTTTCTTTGATCAAAATCAACCACAAGACATCTCCACATCGCCCAAAGTGCACCTGGCATAGAGACGTGGAATTCTTCAGAGCTTTCCTGGTGGGTATGAAAGGCAGTCAGCTTGGTTTTGAGTGGAAACGAGTCCACACAGACGCACAACAAAACACCCACACAGAAAACAAAAGCCAGAGGAATGCTTAATTAAAACTTTGTTCCAAAAAGGATAATAATTAGAACAATGACTATGATGAAGAGGATCAAAATGACCAGCATCTTTCTATTTTTCTTCTGGTACTGTTCTGCCTGCAAAGAGAATGAAAACAAGGTCAAATTTTAAAATTTCAGTTTAAGTAGTTAGCTGTAAAGGTTCGTTGAGCCTGTCCATAATTGGCTTGGTAAATTAAGTCACAATCATGTACCTTTTGTAACTGTTTCAATCCATCTTCTGTTTTAACACAAGCTTGCTCCACGTTGAAGTCGATTCTGTCGAGAACGGTGCCCTACAGGAAGAAGATAAAGAAATATGATGTGTGGATTATTTATCTTATACAAGGATACTATTGTGTTTATATAGTTTGGCGGAGCACTGCAGAACATCTTCCAAACTATTTTTATTATTAGTGGTTTTCTTTTGATTCAAGCCTTGTTGACAAAAAGATCACATTCAAAGTCAATATGTACTGGTGAGTCTGTGTCCACTGGGGAGAGGGAGGTTCTGTTTGCTTACGGCTTCAGAGACCCAGGTGTCGATTTATGAATTGTGTACACACGCATTCTATGTATTGTATATTTCTGTCATGATGTGGGTTTTATTCGCCATCTTATATTAGTTTTTCAATGTTTTTATGTTCTTTGTATGCCTTTGTGAAGCACCTGGTCAAATCTAATTTCTTTTGTTGTAATTGTTCTAATGTAATTTAAGATGTATCGTATGAAAGGAGCTATGCAAATAAAAGTTGTGTTTTGAGAAGTCCATTGTTGAATTCTGTATCACAGTGTCAGGATCGCTTCATGTACCTGCTCCACTACCATTGTAGCCAAGTCCCGGAAAATCTCATTGAGATCTGAGATGGACTGCACAATCTGTCTGATCTCTCTCTCTCGTTCTTCGACCATAACCGTGTTCTGCTCTACAAGCATCAGTTGGTCATCTGTGAACCCCTGAAAGAAAACAAAAAAAAAAGAAACATCACTGGAAGATAATAGAAATATGACTATGCAGGATCATCGATAACATTACTCAGTAATCGCTAGAAAGTGACACACCGGTATTCATTTTTTCATGTGCAAATTAAGATCAATACATTTAGAATTATTATTGCTTTTTTGTATGTAGTAAATGTACCAATAACACTAACACTCCTATTTCCGACAGATGTAATTATTTAAGACATTTCCTGCCTTTAAGTGTATGTTCAGAATTTGGATGGATGTTTGTTTTTGTGATCCTGTTTGTATTCCTGTACTCCTGCCAGATGTGCAAATAAGAGAAAACACCTCTAGTTGGGCCAGCCTGTAGAAAATGTTCAATTGAATTAACTGAGTGTAGGTGAATTTATTCACTTTTTGGATGAATAAAGATTTACCCTGTCATATACAGCTAACTCTTCATCTTCTTCCATTAGAGGTCCTGAGTCAAAAAAGTGCTTTGATCTCTCCTCACGATTCTTCATACCTGGAGGACGAAAGAATGACTTGTTGTTTACATGGAAGGGAAATAAAGATGGTCTCTGAGCTCAGCTTTGGATGGAAATCTTGATTATATATGTACAAATATAAGAGCAGCAACAGTAAGAAAGGATAAAACCTCTTAAAGTCTTAATGACAAATAATTGACAATGATAGTGCTTACGTTTTAGGTAGTTGGACTGTGTGTGCCTGAAATTGGTGGACAGTTCTTGCAGACTCTGCGCCAGGGACGACACCACGTTTCTCAGCAGTCTCTCCTCCTGCTCGGTGCAATGGCCGCAGCGAGACTGTAAACCTGTTACAGCTCGCTGGCATCGGTGAAACATCTGTAAAGAACACAAAATGAAGAGGGATTGTGTGAGGGAATAATGTGAACCAATCAAGATGCACTACCTCAAGAGAATCAGCACTATACCAAGCACTTATAAAATAATGCTGAAGTACAAATGACCAAACTGAAAAAAATGGTCAAAATACCCTGCTTCTAATAGCAAAAAAAAAAAAAAAGTATCTATTACTACAGTATCAAATTATGATACCTGTGTGATCTCCTGAGTCGTGATTTCTATAGCATGCTCTTCTTCACTACTGTCATCCAGCGTGGGGCGATTCATATGCTTGTCATGAAGTGAAGCCAGTTCCTTCATCTTCTGCCACACACGTGTGATTTCATACTGGATCTGAAAGGGAACACTTAGCAGTTAAAGCTATGAAAAGATTGTTACTTTGCACACAAGGAAACACCAGTTTAAGATTCATTTGATTTATTTACTGTTTCACAATCCGCTGAGATGAGTCAGGACATTTCTGATCAGGATTCAAACAGTTTGTTTTACCTCATCGACGCCCTCTATCCATTTGGGAGGCAGTTTCTTGGTGACCCCGATGGCAGCTTCGGGATCCAGACTAATTCCTGACACCAGCGCCATTCGATCATCTGCCAACTTAAAAACGACAACGACAAAAACAAATGATCCTTAAAAAATGTTAAGTGACTTCGGGTTGATTTGCTGTAGCATTTTAAGTGTGCAGAGTAAATCTAGCACAGAACAACAGTACCTCATCAAGCTCCTAATGTGTTTGGCAGAGCGGTCCCATCCAAAAGAGAATCAGGAAAAAGAGAGAAAGACAGAAGTCACAGAAAGTAGGCCCCAGAAACAATCAGCAGTGACCACTAATCGCACCAACAACTCAATCACTGTGAGATAAGATTAATAATTGACTATGATTTAAAATATTCCTAGCCATTTTCATTTCAGTAACATTTTGTCCTGAGTTAATGTATAAAGCGTAAAACTAGAGTGTGAATGTGAAAATAAACCACAATCATCCAGAAACAAGTAAAGAGATAATTCCACAAAGGGTGAGAAAAACAGCAAAAGCAAGAGAGAGCAGAAATGGCTGAGCCTCAAGGTCACCTGAGGTTAAGGAACAAAAGAAAAGACAACTTGACGACAATAAAAGATTAGTAAGAACTTATCACGTAAGAGAAAATTTAATAGTTGAGTTACTCTCTTTTAAAACAACGCAAACATATTTCAACCTGTGAATATGTATATGCATCGTAACTGCACCCCAGTAAAATGAAATGAAACTGCAGCTTTTATGGGCACTAAAAATATAAAGGCCTAAATTTAACCAGTTTTACTTCTTTAACTTAAATGTTGTGGACTGTCATCTTGCTCTAAAAATACAGAAGTCCCTCATTTCCAAGTAACACATTTGATCTGCAATTTAACGTGCCAGCATCTGCTTGGCGAGGTTGGCGGAGAGAGACATTTAAATCCACAGAAATTTACAGCAGACACGGACAGGGGCAGCAAAAAATGTAAATCCAAATGTACACTGAACAGGAACAAGCAAGATGTTACACCATGAAAATGACTTATTGTAAAACACTTGATATAAGTGTCCAAAACAAAGTTAACAGAAAGCTAAAGCTATTTTAGAGTGTGTCATGTTGTGAACCAGAGGGATCATTAGTTTTCCAAAGCCAAGCTGCTGGGCTCAGCCATTATAAATATAAAGAGTAGTAGTTTTTTCTCCCAGCAGAGAGATGACGGTGTGTGAACGATTCATCACATGCACAGAAGCTGCACTATTAAGCATGAATCACCCTTCACAAAATGGTCTCAGCTCTGGAGTACCAGATCACACCATCACTAACCAGCTCCCTTACTCTGATCCTAACTGGGTGACATTTTTGATGGACCTCAGTGCATCACTCTACATTATGTCATACAGAGAAACACACTCAGTAGGTGTGGTTGTCCTGATTTGTGGTGGAAGAGAATAATAAAGATAACCAGAAAGAAATTAAATCATCGGCTGTTTTGCTGCGGAAAACACATTTTTATGAAGTGCAGTGCAGAAGAACTACCTCCTCAACAGATAAAACATCTTGCAGTGTTCAGTGTCTCTGGAAGTAAGGGCAGGATGAAATGAGACAGGTAACTGTTTAACAGCTGAGTGTGAATGGTCACACACACTCTAAATCTGTTTGTCGGACTGAGCATCCTGCACCCGGCTTTGAAACACGAGGCACAAGTTGAACACGAGTGAAAACACTTCTGCAGAATTACTGTTA